>BQNB010177671.1:0-12944 GCA_026074375.1 Tanacetum coccineum
TTAGCCCGTTGCCCATTTTGCCCGATGCCCGTTTTGCCCGTTGCCCGTTTTGCCCGTTGCCCGTACCCGTCCGGTCCGCCCATTTTGCCACCTCTAAGTATTATTATTATTATTCATGAGGGCTGAAAGACAAAAATGTTACATAATCTTGGGACCAAGTTACAACAAGTGAATCATTTTATTAATATTACTTACATTGTGTTTTTCCTCGTTTTTCGTGCCATTCTTTTTCAATTCCTTTTGTTTTTCTGACACATGCACCTCCTCTACCGTCTATTTATTTTTCCCCTGCAAATTGATATCATTTTATAGTAACAAGCAGAATTGCGGCGGACGTGTTTTTGCTGGATTTTTTAATGTTTTGTTTTAGATTTTTCTAACATTTCGGTTAAATTGGTTGAACTGAATTCTCTTGTCTTGCTATGAAAAATAATACAATTCATTTGCCTATTAATCGTCGATTTTTTTTTACCAAATCGTACGTATTTCAAAAGCGTATCACTATTCGGCGCGTTCCGTTCGTAGTCGAGACTCCTCTCGTCGGTATATTTTTTATCAAAGAAGTCAGCGGATATTTGTTAGATTTTTGATAAAGAAAGTTTGTTATATAAAATAGTCGCAAATAGAAAAAAGCATAGGGTTATTTATAAAATTTAAAAGTTTATAAAAGAGTAAACTGCAAAATACATGGTTTGCACTTTCTCACACAATACATCCCTGTCAGAAACTTTTGGCACTTTATATCCTTCGTTAGAAAAACTTTAGACACAATACATCCCCGAGGACGAACGATACAAATATTTTTCCGTTAACTTTTGGGATGTATTTTGCAAATATTTTATTTTTTTATTGTTTTTTTTAATGTTTTTTATTATTATTTACTATTAGCCTTTTTTTATTTTTTTCTATATTATTAATATATTTTTGTTTTTTATCTGTTTGGTATTTTTTTTTCGTTTTTGTCTGTTTTTCTCAGACGTTATTATACGTGTTGGTACGTTTTTGTACGTAGAAAAACGAAATGTATCAAAAAGTATAAGAATGTAATAAAACGTACGAAAAAGTACAAAAAACGAAGAAAAAAACAATGTATAAAAACGTACGTTTTTCCGTTTTTGTACATTGTTTTTTCGTTTTTGTACGCTTTTATACTTTTTGATACATTTTGTTTTTCTACGTTTTTTTGTACGGAGGAAAACGTAAAAAAAGATAAAAACTAATAATAAATACGGATGAGAACGTACAAATCAGAAAAGAGCATACAAAAATGGATAAAAAAACGTATCAAAACGTACAAAATCGTATAAAAATTTACCAAAACATATTTAAACTGATAAAAGCAGATGAAAGCGTATAAAAACGTACGAAAACCTATAAAAACGCATAATAACATCGGAGAAAACAGAATAAAACGTACCAAGCAGATAAAAAAATAAAAAAATAATATTAATAAGATAAAAAAAACGGCCAATAGTAATAACAAATTTTTGGTACCCGCGCTTTGCCGCGGTGCGTTTTATATAACATGATTTTTATTATAGATCTTCCTTTTTCGTTTGGTTATGATTTTCAATCGTATGTATAATGTGGCCAAGTTTTTTCAGTTGAAGTTGATATATAGCTTTTTCTTAAAAGGAATAGGCCAACGCATAGCATACAAAATTGAAAGAAACAATGGCATTTGAAGGCTTGAATATCCAGAAACATACGTACTACAGTTTATAAGAATTTTTAGTTCCAATAAAGTTAAATTGAGTGCTAATGACTGATTGCACAATTCGAAATACTAATACTTGATTCAAAGCTTAGAGGACCTTGACACACCCATCTGTTCCTGAAGCATTAACTTTTCTTCCCTAAATTCAAAGTGGTTCTGCAAAAAATGAACATGATTAGTTTCTATACAACGAAGGTCCTTGAGCATTACTTAGAGTATTTTGACCCACCCCAAATTTGATTAGACCCAGAACAGGCCTTCTCTTTGAGGATTACTCTCGAGTATTTTGACCCACCCCAAATTTGATTTAGTCTACCAAGGCATTTTCAAAGCATAAAAATGTGTACCTGCTGTTTTGTTGAGCCTACCGAGTTTACTTGACTTATCACTGTAGTAGCAAACATGGAGCTGTTGGTTTCAAACAATAGAAAAAATTCGATACCATTTATACGGGTCAAGTTTTGACCCATTTCATAAAAACAAAATACCAATGGCTTTACATTTTACGTGTGTATGTGACCAATTAACGACCTGAACGTTAAAATAGTAAATGTCAAGAATTCAATTCTTAATACGTAACATCAAAGCTGATTATCTAATGATCACATGACCAAACCAATTTGACATCAAATCACTCTTAACACAATAATCATATATTGTTTATAATAACAATGTTAAAAGCAATCCCAAACACCCCATTTATTTTAGGGCTTACTCCCATGGACTAAAAACCATCGTGGCACTCTCTTCGTCAGTATACAAAAGCCACCGTGTAAATTCATGTGTCAAACAAAGAAAAATCATTGCCTCATAAACTATAAAGTTTGCTATTACTATAACCAGTTGGACCATATATAAACTTAGGTTCATTGTGACGATGATGATGAAACAGAGTAGTAACAATAACAACAAATGTATGAGATCTCGACCAGTAGTTGGGTCGGGTATGAGAGCTATATTTCTAAACGGGTCAGGTACACGTAACAATAACTAATTAGTAAGTAATTGTGAACATTTTTTTTAATTATAAATGCGTGCTTAGGGATTGAACTGTCAAACATAGTTTTTATGGAGTCCCTTTGGGTGTTTTTGTAGAATTTTAAGTTCAGTGCATTAACTGGATTTTCCGCATTATTAATCTTCAGAAATCTATTGCGTAGCTTAAGATTATATGTGACATGACATAATGGGTCGGTCGGTCGCATTGAGTAACAGGTTAAAATGAGAAACTCATTTGGGGGTTATAAATGGTTCGGTTTGACCTAGAACGCCTTTTTAACATATTGTGTCTTACATGGTTTGTAAATTGATAATAATTTAGTAGTAACCTAGTTTATAAAAATTTGGAGGTTTTAGGCTTTAACAAAAATACATTATGGGCAAAATTTTATATGTGTGACCCAGCTGAATTTTATCCTATTGAGCTATTTCTTTATTTACATGTTCGACCTGTTGCAAGTAAAACTCGACTTCAGTTGGCCCTCTTATGTGTAAATGAGTCAATAATGCTACCTCTAGACTATATGGTTCGTTCTTGAACATAAATCTGATGCTATATTTCCATATAGTTGGCCAGTGGTAAAGGGTTCATTACATGATAAGGCATATAGTTCTTGAACAAAAATACATGCTTTCATGCTTCTTACTGATGTGGCCCTTGTGTTAGAGAGAGGTAGGGTTGATATAACGCCGTGCAACAACGTGCGAAAAATTAACGCCCGCAGCAACGCGCGGATATCTTTGCTTGTTAATAATCATGAAGAATCTTGTAACAAAGAATCTTGTAACAAAGAATCTTGTAACACTTATGTTCTAAGTGCTCAATAGTTTATACTTTATAGTATTAAAACATGGTTAGGTTATAAGTTTATAGTATTAAAACATGGTTAGGTTATAAGGACCCCTTAAAACATTATTTGTATATCTTTTATACTTTTTGTGTTTTTAGATTTTTTTTTTTAAAAAAATTTAATTTTTTTTAATCATTTTTATAATTTTGTTTATGTTATAAAACTGTGAAACGGAAAGTGCGAAAAAAAAATATCAAGTTTAACAAGTCAAAAGTATTAAACTGTCAAAAAATATGGAATAGAAACTGATAAAAAAAACTGTGTTGCACAGTAAACAGAGAGACAAAATGACTAAAAAGTATGAAACCTTTGTACTTTTTGTGAGCCAGATGGTTTTAACAGTGTTCTAAAAGGCGCGCCATGGCGGCGTCAAGGCGTCGCTAAGGTGTGAGGCGTGGCCTCCACGTTACGAAATGGACCAAGGCATCGACTCTAGGCGTGGCGTGAGATGAGGGGTGAAAATGCGCGATAAGGGGAGCAAAGGCGTGAGGCGTGGCGGGTTTTTTATATTCAACTATGATTTTTATTTTTATTTTTTTGTTAAATGAATAATATTACATGTAAGGATTGTTTCTTAACTTTATTTATTATGCACAACGCTTTATGCAAACTCAATAATAACCCTAATTGATGAACATCTTCTAACAAAGATGACTTTCAAACTCCACAAATTAACAATCTAAATTCCTTCTTCCCTTTTGTTTGAATCCTGTTATAACCCCTGAAATTGGGATTAATCATTGATTGATTAATCTCATATCGAGCGTGTTAGGCGGGTTTCTCATCTTGGGTTTTTGTAATTTAGATTTCTTATTCTCCTCTTTAAATCAATTAGACTCCGTTTCCGTTTCCGTTTAATCTCGCTGTCATTGAAACCCTGTTCTGTTTTTCTTTTCAATCTCTTTTTTATCTTGATCTCCCTTCAATCCAAAGATTCTAATGGGGAGTCGTAGATCCAAAGAGGACGACGTTAATCGTATTTCTATCTCCATTTATGTTACAAATTTTCCGGAAATTTTTTCTGCAAAAGAGCTATTTCAATCATGTAAACAATACGGACATGTTGTTGATTCGTTTATCCCTCGGAAAAGGACGAAAGAAGGTAAACATTTTGGTTTTGTTCATTTTATCAACGTGTTTAATGTTGATCGCTTTGTGAACAATTTATGCATAATTTGGGTGGGTCAATTAAAGCTTCACGCTAATAAGGCAAGATTTCAAAGAGCTACTTTGAACAAGGGTCAAGGGGCAGATCATAAGAAGGTTTCTAATTCGCCTCGTCCTAATAGTGGGGATTCTGGGAGTTCTAATTCATATGTTAATGCGGTAAAAAATCATAAGTCGGTTGATCATGACTCCCCTGCCATTGTTCTTGACAAAGATTATGCGCTCTCCAAAGACTTATCTTCATCCTTAATGTGTAGGATTAAAGAATTTGCGTACCTTACCAATCTTAAGAACGCTCTTATGAACGAAGGTTTCGTGGACTTGAATGTAAGTTACTTAGGGGAATTGTGGGTTCTCTTAGAATTTTCCTCTATGAAATCGAAAGAGGCATTCCGCGATAATATAGGTGTTAGCTCTTGGTTCTCGGAAATTCGCCAAGCTTCTTTCGATATCAATCCTGATGGTCACATTGTGTGGGTAGAAATTGAAGGTGTTCCATTAAAAATATGGACTTTGAACACTTTCAAAAGAATTGTCACCAGGTGGGGGAACATAATCGACACTAATGACTCTGATGGGAATTGTTTCCACTCGAAACGATTATGTTTGTTCACTAAGTCCATCTCAAATATTTATGAAAACTTCAAGATCATTTTCCATGGAAAAGTGTATTGGATTCGTGCTAAGGAGGTCCCTAGTTGGACCCTGACGTGGTGGAGGACTCGGATGAGGAGGAATTATCTAATGACGATTCATTAGAAGAAGGAATGAAGAACCTTGAATCTGAGAATGATTGTAGCAACTCGTTCGAAGTTCCAGATACGGTTTTTGAAAATGAAAGTGGTTCAAAAAAGGACTCATCTGTGGATCCTTTTGGGCTATACCCTTTGCTTAACAAAAAGACAAAGGATCAAAAACATAAGGAGAGTAGTACAAATTCTAGTCCCAAATTCCCACCAGGTTTTACACCTAATAACGACAATGATGATACAGGGGATAAGAAGTCTGTTAATGACTTTGAAGAGGAGAAGCTCAACGAAGATGATGGAGATTCTAACAATTCTAACCTCAAAGAAAATGTAGATGAATCCGCAAGTTTCGGTCGTTTTAAGAAATCAGTGGCACCGAGTTCAGGGGGCTCATTTTTGTGTCTTATTGAGGAAGTGGTGAAAGTTGGCCAAACAATGGGCTATAACATGGATGGGGTGATTAACAATCTGTCCGATATCATTGAATCTCAAGGAGCGTCGATTGTAGATCGATGAATTTTTTGTCCCTTAATATACAAGGCCTCACTCAAAAGGCCAAAAAAGATTGGGCAAAGGAGTTATGTGTGAAGAATAAGGTGAATTTTCTAGCGATTCAAGAAACAAAGATGGAGGAGATTGATCTTTTCAGTGTTCGTCGGTGTTGGGGTAATTCGACTTTTGAGCATCTTCATAGTAATTCGGTAGGCAATTCAGGTGGAATCTTGTGTGTTTGGAATCCTAACATTTTTTGTAAAAAAAGCTTCACTATTTCGTATTTTTTATCATTATTAGGGGTGTTTGGTTATTGAACGGTATTGACCTCATGATTATTGCGGTCTATGCTCCTCATGATCCGCGTGATAAATGTATGCTTTGGGACTACTTGGCGCATGTTATTAATCAGTGGCAAGGAGAGGTTGTGATTATGGGGGACTTTAATGAGGTTCACGTCAAATCATACAGGTTTGGTACTAATTTTAATGTTCTTAGGGCAAATATTTTTAATTCTTTTATTAATTCCACGGGTCTTGAAGAAGTTCATCTTGGAGGCAGTGCTTTCACTTGGTGTCATAAGTCTGCGACCAAAATGAGCAAGTTGGATAGATTTTTTGTATCTAACAATTTGCTAAATATTTTCCCTCACATTAGCGGCATCACTTTGGACAGATTCTTATCCGATCACAGACCGATTCTTCTTCGAGAGTCGGCCCATGATTATGGTCCGGTTCCCTTCCAATTCTTTCACCATTGGATTCATCTCGAGGGCTTTAATGATTTCGTCACTTCAACTTGGAATTCTGCCCCTTCTGTTGACTCTAATGGAATGCGTAACTTGGCGGGTAAATTGAAATTCCTTAAAGCTCACATCAAGATTTGGATTAAAGATAACAAAAGTGAAACAGTTTCTACTATTGCAAATCTTAAGAAGGAGTTGAACCAGTTAGATGCGGTTATTGACAAAGGTACAGGTACTGAGGTAGAAGCGGAAAAAAGAATGGAGGTGTTGGCTGCTCTTCGTAACATTGATCATATTCATTCCATGGATTTGGCTCAAAAGGCCAAGATCAAATGGTCAATCGAAGGCGATGAAAACTCAAATTTTTTCCACGGAATTTTGAATAAAAAACGTAATCAAATGAACATCAGGGGTATTACGATTGATGGCGTTTGGAAGGAGCAGCCTAATGATGTCAAACAAGAATTTCTTTCTCATTTTCAGGATAGATTCGCTAAACCTTCGGAGAGGCGTGCTAATATTGATATGAGATTTCCGAAAACTATTTCTGAAGATCAAAGTCAGGACCTCGAGCGAGAAGTTTCTAAACAGGAGATTAAAACGGCTGTTTGGGGCTGTGGCACAGACAAATCCCCGGGCCCTGACGGGTTTTCTTTTGGCTTTTATCGGCATTTTTGGCCTGTTATTGAGCACGATGTTTATATGGCTGTAAATCATTTCTTCATTCATGGAGAAATTCCTCCTGGTTGTAACTCATCATTTATAGCTTTGATCCCAAAAGTCCCGGACGCTAACTTGGTCAAGGACTTTAGACCTATTAGCCTCATTGGAAGTATCTACAAGATCATTGCCAAGATTTTGTCTAACAGGCTTGTTAATGTTTTGGGGGACATTGTTAATGAAGTGCAATCTGCATTTATCGCCGAAAGACAAATGTTAGACGGTCCGTTTATTCTTAATGAGATTCTCCAGTGGTGTACCAAAAAGAAGAAGAAAACTCTAATTTTTAAGGTCGATTTTGAAAAGGCCTTCGATTCGATTAGATGGGATTTTTTAGATGATGTTCTTAAAGAGTTCGGTTTCAGGTGTAAATGGCGTAACTGGATTCAAAGTTGCCTAACTTCTTCTAAGGGTTCTATTCTTGTCAATGGATGTCCTACGAATGAGTTCCAATTCTATAAAGGGTTGAAACAAGGCGATCCTTTATCCCCCTTCCTCTTTATCCTCGTGATGGAGAGCCTTCATTTATCTTTTCAAAGGATCGTAAACGCGGGGATGTTTAAAGGTATTGTGTTAGATCAATCTTTATGTCTTTCGCATATGTTCTATGCGGATGATGCTATTTTCTTAGGGGAGTGGAGTGACGGTAATATCTCCACTTTGATTCACGTTTTGAAATGCTTTTTTCATGCTTCGGGCCTTAAGATTAACTTGAACAAAAGTAAGATAATGGGGATTAATGTGGAAAGTGCTCAGGTCATCCAAGCGGCTGCAAAGTTAGGATGTCTCGTTCTTAAGTGTCCTTTCTACTATCTTGGGACTAGAGTGGGAGGTTCTATGACACGTGTTCAAGCATGGCAAGAGATAGTTGAAAAAGTGAAGTCTCGGCTTTCCAAATGGAAATCCAAAACTTTATCTATTGGTGGTCGTTTAACTTTGTTGAAATCGGTTTTAGGATCTATTCCAGTCTTTCACATGTCTATTTTCAAAGTTCCTTCAAAGGTGCTTCATATCTTGGAGTCTATTAGAAGTCATTTCTTTAATGGCCATGATCCGGGTAGTAAAAAGGCTTCTTGGGTTAAATGGAACAATGTTTTGACAGACAAAAAACGAGGCGGGCTAGGTGTGTCTAGCTTATTTGCGTTAAATAGAGGCTTGATGATTAAGTGGGTTTGGAAGTTTCTCTCGCAAAAAGACTCTCTTTGGACTAAAGTTATTGTGGCTATTCACGGTGTGGGTGGTAAAATTCATTCGGAATGGACTTCTACTGGCAAATCATGTTGGCTTTCGATTTTGAGTGAAGTTCGATCTCTCCAAAGAAAAGGTATGTACGTTTTTGATTATCTGACTCATAAGATGGGAAACGGGGAGTCCACCAAATTCTGGTTGGATCATTGGCATACTAGGGGCATTTTTAAAGACATTTTTCCCAGATTATACGCGCTTGAATCCTCAAAGGATGTTACTGTTAGTTCCAAGATAGGCGACACGAGTTTGGTCTGCTCCTTCCGTCGAATTCCTAGAGGGGGTATCGAGCAAAATCAATTCGACAGCTTGGTAGAATTGGTTCGTTCTGTCACTATCGTGCCTTCGGCTGACAGATGGAATTGGAATCTGGAGAGTACGGGTATATTTTCGGTGGCCTCTGCTCGTAGACGTATCGATGAGATATGCCTTCCGAATATTGGGAGAAGAAACAAGATTGGTAGTGTGTCCCTATAAAAATCAACTTTATTTGCCTGGAAAATCAAGACGATGCTTTACCTACACGGTTCGAACATTTCTCGTAGAGGTATTACATTCCAGGATATTCGTTGTCCCATTTTGTGATAATGCTATTGAATCTATCGACGGACCATTTAGTTTCTTTAGGTGATGGATTGGTTCGGGACATTGCTACAAAAGGTTTGAGCTTGTGGAAATTTGGATCACGCAAACTTGAACTCATATGCAGAATGGAAGTCTTGGCTTGTTTCAATTCGTATGGATTCCAAACTCAAAAAGATGTTCGAAGGAGTTTGGTACTCCATTTGGTGGTACGTTTGGATCTATCGAAACAAGCTCCTATTTGACGAGAGAAAACCTTCGAAGTCGATGCTTATTGATAATGTCATTGCTAGTTCTTTTTATTGGTGTAAGTATAGATCTAAAGCCTCGTTCGGATGGAACAAATGGCTCAAAAACCCCTATATTATTGTTTTGTAATCTAGCTCCTTGCTAGTTTTTGTTTCTAATAAAATCGCCGTTCCAAAAAAAAAAACATATAAAGTTACAATCTTTAAAATTAAATACAAAAAGGTACCTTTTTTCCTGATTTAATCGGAGCTACAACAGCAGGAGCAGCCTCGGCCTAAAACAAAACACAATCAGAACACAAAAATAACAAAACAAAAACACGATCAAGAACATCATATACCTTGATGGCAGACCTCTAGCGAACCCATCAGACGATATTAAAGATACTAAACCGTTAGCCGGAACAAATGAACATACTTAATGGTGAAGAGGTGGAAGACGATTCTAGATGTATTATTGTAGATTGGGTATGTGATTTTTTGTTTTGACATCAGAGAGGATTCTTCTCTAACTCTTTCGTTCGAGTTTCCAACACCTCCCTTGAACTGGCCTTGAGACCCAATTCCAGCTGACGATTCTCCACCTGCAGTAAGAAACATGAACCCATAACCACCCTCATAATCGAGATCTTGACATACTTTCATTAACAGATAGAAAGTTATGCCATGCAAACCTGGTTCTCCAATTCCAGGGCTCGTGTATGAGCGTGTATGAGCCTTTTGGACCTGCTTCTTAGCATCTGAAGACCCTTTAACCTATTAAACACAATAAGACATATTAAATTATATACCTTTAGTGAACCCATCACGCAAACGAAAATTTTAAACTATATACCTTTATATTATGCAAGTCACTATGAGCGGACAGTTAGTACGACATCTTTTGTCATCAAATCATACATAGTGAACTTAAGAAATTAGGGTGTCCGTAACAGTCCGACCATGAATAAATGGCGACGTGGGATGAGATCAGGTTGACTGCTAGCTTTCATAGGTCATAGTTTAGTTGACCACGAAACCTTAGAGAGCAAGTGACACCACTCATGGTTGTTGCTATCAAATGGCTTAGATCACCAACTGCATACAAAATAAACCATTTTTTATCAGACTCAAAAGTTTATAAAGTCATTAAAATGATACAAAAGATGTAAACAGTCAAAGGATGTTTAGCATTGTGTTAAGAAGTGATTATATAATAATTAATATGAAAATAATCAGTTTTAAGAGGCAGAAAATAGTGTTTCGATGTGCTACCAGTGTAGTAACCAAACGCTACAAAATTAAGATGCATTAATTGGATAATTACTCTCAAAAACCGATGCAAAACACCCCATATTCCACTGGGACTCATGAAAGCAGAGTACTTACAACTTGGATTGCTGAGCTTTAAGGTCCTGAAACAGATGTACGCTTATTGAACGCTTCGTTCCACATGTAAGTAGCATATGCAGCATGCGTTTCATTCCATACTATCATAACAGAAGCAACATGTATCACGATTAAGAACAATTAGAATGCTTAAAACCAAAATCGGATAAAAACTGAATTACCACCACCTTGTCAATACTTGGAATCACGTACTTGCATTGTACCATCTTCACTGTATCCCTGGTCACAACCCCATTTATCATGCCCTTTCTCTGTCTCGTTTTCTTCCTCAAAGTAGCAGGAATCAATGCACAAACTTTTAGGAAGCAATCCATTTAATTGGGATAAATCACTGCATAGAGTAGTAGTAATACAAATAGTGGGCTTAAATCGCGAATAACAGTTATATAAGAAACATATATTTCTAAAGAAGCGGAAAATATTACTGTAATAAAGACTAAAAAGCATTAACCCAGTAAGAAACAAGCATTTATAATAGGGCTATTTCTATGTTTTCCCCAAAACATTTTGGTATATGCACCTATTGCCCAAAAAAAAGTGCCTTCCTCAAATGCCCCAGAGCGACTAGAGCGACCCAATAAAATACTAATATTTGTACTTTTAAAGTACACTTTGTGTAAGTGTAGGCATGTGTGGAGCGACTAGAGCGACCCAATAAACTAATAACAAATGAAAAACGAGTAAGTATTCTGATGGGTTAGATTAGCTTTAGGAAACTATTGGGTGTGGGTTGGTGGTGATGATGGGTGTGGGTTGGAGATGATGATGGTGGTGGAGGAATGGTGTGGGTGGTAGTGGGTTGAAGATGAGAAAAAAAAGTAAAAAGTTAAAAAAATGGAGGAGGTCGCTCCAAGTTAATAAAAAACATGCCTAAAAAAGTACACTTACACAATGTGTACTCTAAAAATACAAATATTAATTTTTTAATGGGTCGCTCCAGTCGTTCTAGGGCATTTGAGGAAAACACTTTTTTTGGGGCAATAGGTGCATACACCAAAATATTTTGGGGCAAACATAGAAATAGCCCTTTATAATAAGCAACATACCTTTCCACCCTTCACAACATTCAAAGCCTTCACCGCCAGAAATCTTGTCCGTCATAAACTCAGAGTCGCCGGGAAATTCCTTTCACCTTTATACCAAAAAAACAAAACCCCAAAAACAATATTACAAAGATACCTGTAACCGAGTAACTCTCGCACACACATTCCGACAAACTCAACCGAGTGACTCAAAAGTGATTGCGGTCCTTTATATCAATTTATGCGAGAGTGTGTGCAATCATAACCGCACACTGTGAAAGTTGAGTAATAATAAAAATATTTAAAAATATAAAAATAAATAAATAATAAATATTTGCAAAATACATCCCTGTGGTTTTCTCACACAATACATCCCTCGTCGGAAGATGACGGAAAAATATTTGCATCGTTCGTCCTCAGGGATGTATTATGTTTAACATTTGCCTAACGAAGGATGTAAAATGACAATGATGTATTGTGTGATAAAGTGCAAACCACATATATGTATTTTGCACTCTACTCTTTATAAAGTTGTACTTCTTTGACCCATGTGATTTATTTGAAAGTTATTAAGTAGTTTAGGAGTGTTTTGATTTTTTTTCTTTCAAAAATGTATATTAAACTCTTACATGTTTTATAAAATCATACGTATGTCAAAAGCATTACAATATTTGGCTCATTTTGTTCGCAATGCGAAGATCTTTTTGGTAATTAATGAATAATATTATTTAACTATCATATTGTGTTGTTTGCTTGCTGTAATTAATGAATAATAGACCATTTCAAGATAGCTAAGTCTAGAGTACCACTACATCGTCTGAGGATTGTAAGGTTTTCCAATGGAGTAAGGTACATATAAAAAACACAAAACTTTCTCATCTTTATTTCTAAGCGCTACATACTGCACTAATGAACTTTCTTTGCAGGTACGCGCTAACATTAGTTCGATATGGCAACATGACATATGTGGTAACTCTTGGATCAACACTGGAAAGTGTAAAGTATATATTCTTATATC
>BQNB010177673.1:0-2500 GCA_026074375.1 Tanacetum coccineum
TCATTGATTGTAGCTTTCTGAGAAGGGACTTCCACAGATGGTTGTTTTGAATCAGCAGGAACATCAGACTTTGGAACTTCAGTAGATTTGGACTTCTTGGAACTAGGTTGCTCCAAATATTCCAAATATTCCAAATATGTATAGTAAAACTGTATAAGTGTAGGACCGCAAGATTTCCCTCGTGATAATGCATCAAATGCAAACATCACAAAAATGTCATTACGTTTTCCTAAGCTCATGATACTAAAGCTCGACATAAATAAATAGCAATATAAAATTGCCCGTATTGATGTTCTACCCAGAAGATCCTAAATCCGGCATGGTATACGTTCATTCCCGGTGATAGCTAGTCACCCGAACGGGGGCGTCACCCCCAAATAGATCTATTTATAACATTTGCGCTTACTGAGACCAATCCAATTGGTTATACCATAATTAACAGTTCATGATAATGGGCTCATTGGGTATTGTTACCTAGGCAAACACGTAATCATAATGTAAAAATGTCCACTTGCGTCCAATTGTAAAAAAAAACCCCATGCATATGTTTCTCACCCCAAAACGCGTCCATAAGTGTAACCAAGTATTGTATCTCACCGCGAGATATATAAATAAGTATGTAAACCAATTTGTAATCAACCATGTAAATGCATTTGTAAACAAGCATGTTCTCACCCCAAAAATATATGTAAAACTAGTAAAAACAAGGGGGCTATAAACTCACCTCGATGATGTAGAGTGATTGACAGATAGACATCTAGTATGCACAACACAAACGGAAGACGAAGCGGCTCGATCAAGAAGTTGCAACTAATCTTAACGGCTAAGACCCACTAGCCTAGGATAATGTATTTGGATTTCCCGATGAATGGTAACATCAACGCGACAATTTGATAAAGATTTATATTTCCACGTTGTAATAGTTTGGTGGTTGGTTAAATAAAATAAATCGAAAAGTAAACGCAAGGTATGTAATATATTCTGTATATATTACATATGGAAAATAAACAATTATATAATTCGTACCATGAATTATATAACGAAGATAAACAATCCAAAGATTAAGGTGAAATATATAAAGCTTTGCAAGTATTATATACGAAGTATGAGTAAATAACTAAACCAATTAGTTTGACCCGTTTTCTAAAATCACCACTTAATTAAATAAAAAGTTCTTGCATAAACGTAAACGTACGTTTTAAGGTTACAACTTATGTTAAACGATGTTGGTAAAGCTTTTACAACAATTATGATGTTATCTTCTAGTTTGGAATTTATAAAATAATATTTTATAAATTAATCTTTTGTCTTATTAACGGATCGTAGCTAAAATTGTTGTCTCCTTGTACAAGTATAGTTTTCGTTCGTTGTCAGGTTATCGTATAGTTATATTTTAGTATATTTTTAAAATATAACTTAGTCTTTTTTACCGAGTTTAAAATAATAAAAGTTTTAGTAAAACATTACTAAGTATAGAAATTTTATATAAATTTCGTCATGACTTTTCCGTTTATAAAACGATTCCCATATTCGTAATATCTCAACTTTTTCCCGAAATCAATATATGTTGCAATTTTTAGCGTGTCAGTATTTCAAGCACCCGCGTGTTTTAAATATAATATTTATTTGTTATCATATCTAAACTAAACCAAATAATAAACATCATATTTATTTAACCAATTTAAACCACCAATATATATCCGGTTTATAATTTATATATCTCGTGTTATTTTTATTAGTCAAGTGTATAAACCAACGAACCCTTGATGATCTTTGTGCAAAACCAAACGCACCCGTTTGGCAAATCTACCAAACCAAACAAACACCTCCTTATGTTGTTTTCTGCCCAACCAAACGCCCCTTGTGGGCTGTTAAACCCACAACCAAACGCCCCTTGTGGGCTGTTTTTAATACCAAACACACCTTTAGTGCGAGACTTGCAAACCAAACGCACCTTTAGTGCGAGACTGCTAAACCAAACGCACCTTTAGTGCGGGACTGATAAACCAAACGCACCTGTGGTGCTATCCTTAAACCCAACGCACCCTAAACGCCGAAATCAAACGCACCCTCTTACGGCCGAACCCATAAACAAGCACACCCCTGTGGTGTGGTTTCTGATAAACCGAACACACTCTATGCCGTGAACAAAAATAAAAAGAACCAGATGCACCCTAAGCTGCTAAACCAAACGCACCCACTGGTGGTGATAACATCAACCGAACGCACCCATTTCCTGTCGTCACAAACCCAACACACCCTCGGCTGTCATAAATCATAACGAACACCCCTAGTTGCTAAACCTGGATGCAAACGCATCCTTGTTGGCTGTTAAAACGAACCAGACGCACCCTGGGTCGTTATACCAAACCGGACGCACCCTTCCTGGTGCTGTGATGATGGTGGCGGCATGGTTGTGGGGGTGGTGGTGTCAGTAGGTGGTGTGGTCGCATGGAGTGGTGATGGGGGCCGGTTGAGGTAGCAGCGGCTGCGATGATGA
>BQNB010177673.1:7500-10231 GCA_026074375.1 Tanacetum coccineum
ACATCTTTACACCTTAGCCTACCCTGTAGATTAAGCCTACTTAATTAAAGTTGCTAGTTGTTTTTGTGCAAAGTTTTGTATTTCCTGTGTTAAAGTCAAATTTTCTATCTCTGTTATGGTCAGGAAATTGCACAATGCAATGGGAAAATTTGTAGCTCATGTATTTTGCTACTTTCGCGATTATGTATTATGTCCGAAGAAGAAGTGTTGAAGGAAAAATTATCCGGAAAAATTATGATTGTGAAGACGGTAAAATTGCATCGAGGTTAAAAAAAATAGACAAATAGAAAAATGCATTAAAAAGAGAAGGAAGTTTTATAGTCGGTTTGTTAAACTTAAACTGAAGAACTTCTTGGAAGGATTGATATATAATTTTGTATTAAATGGGCCGATATCACCACTTTTGTAAAAGTATGTAAGTTTGGGATGTTCGGGAAGTTGACCGTTATGGGAACGCCAACTTAGGTTGTCTTTGTCATCTCTATGATCGAGGCGTTTGTATATATTTCGAGTCTTTATCATGGAACGGTCGGGAAAAGTTACTAGCAACTATCTTATTTGTTCAAGCTTAATCTATTTGTTTTGTGAATTTTGTTTAACAACCATTTACTTCCCTTTCATGATGACTAACCTTTGGTTTTACTAGAACGAGGATGTGTGCGAGCCATGCATGTCTATTTCGTCGTTACGACCATGTATGCGTGACTCAGCTGCCTTGTTTGTTTACGACTTTTGGTGAAAATTGGAAGCTTCATACCCTATATCGTTCTTCATCCTAACCGCTGGTTAAATATGAATGAGGATGTGATCGAATCATACATATCTATTCCATCGTTATGGCCATGTATGTATGGTTCAACTGCTTTGTTGGTATGGTACTTTTGGTGAAAGATTTCTTGAATGATCAACCCGAGGCCTTTAACCTAATTTACCTTTTTGACTTGTTTCTCCTTAGCTCTAGTGGTAGAGATGTGTATCCTTGCCAAGCTTATGATACGAAGCTAATCATGACCGAGCAAATGAGCGTACCACTTAAATGTTATACCCTAGATTAGTTGAGTGATCTGAATGATTTCATTTACATATTTTGTGAGGTGCTTGGTCTTGTATATGTGATTAAAACGAAAGAAGTGCTTAAATGAAAAAATCTTTGACTTCGGTTAGGATACATTTTCAATATAATCTAGAGTCTACTTGAGGACAAGTAGGATTCAAGTGGGGGGATGTTTGACGACATCAAATAACATCATATTTATACCATCATTTATCCCGAATAAACTAACCGCTTTTGTATAATTATTGCAAGAATGTGTATTTAATTGCTTAAAAGTGTTATTTGCAGTAATTGAGGAGTGATTTGTGAAGACATGCTAAAAGACGCATATCTTGGAGCTAAAACAAAGACATTTGAAGATATCCTATTTCTGACCAATACGCCGTATCCAGGAAAAGAGATACGGCGTATCAGCGCCAAGTCTTCATAAGAAAACGCGTATTCATAATTCCCAATACGGCGTATCCACCTTCTGCCATACGCCGTATCCATAAAGATAACTATTCAGAGATACGAAGATATTATTATTTTGGGAATGTATATTGTATTGATTGTAAACTTTGTGCGCACTCCAAGGGATACACCCCAGGCTTTTTCAGAGGTTATAAATAGAAGACTCATAAACGAGTTTTCAGTATGCAAAATCATATTGTTCATACCATACACATAAAAGTCGATTTTCTAAAGAGAAGAAGAGCAACCAAAGGTCAAGCATCGACCACGATTCCATAGAAGACACCGTGTAATTTCCTTACTCTTGTAATCATTTAATTTTTGGTATCATTCGGTAAAAAGTTTAGTTTACCTTAGTTAATTGATCATGCTTGTATAATTACAATGGTTATGGGCTAATACCTTTGAGTATTAGCCATCTTAATGAAGATTTAATGTTTGGTTTGTTTTAAAATCGATTTCCTTAATTTATCGTTGAAAGTTTAATTATGTTTATCACATGATACTTGTCTACGTGTTTGAATATGCGACCTATCATTCAACTAGGTCTAGTTACGCCTAACAAGTGAGCTAGATATTGGGATAGCTCTCCATATCGTATTTTATATTACTGGACCAATAGGATCACAATTAATGTTCTGTCTTTGTCTTTAAATTAAGAGCTTAGTTGGACCGGCAGGTGACCCGTAATGTTTCAACAAGTATGTTCTTAATTAATTGATAAAGATTTGAATAGTGGACTACCAGTATATAAATATCGTCAAACAGAAAGTAGGTAAAGTCCCGATGGGATAGGGTTTATCAAGATCACAATTGCTATAATTCCTAGATATATTATAATTAAACTAAAAGGATGCTTTATGCGAATGCGTTAACTGTGACAGGATTCAACGTGTCTATGTCTTAGGATGATGTCCTGCCTAAGTCTTAAGAATGATATGCCGCTTCGAGATAAGAAATCATTGCACTAAATAAACAAACCATCATTTAATCGGATTTAATATGGCTAATACAGTTTTCTATTATTTGGCTTGCACAGCTCTTTTATCTTCTGATTGTTTTCTTGCATGTTTATTGTGTTTAGGATTGATTATTGTCTCCATAAAACCCGTGCCAGTCTCTTAGGCTGAAACCCCCCCCCCACATATCCGTTAGAAGCATATATAGCATAGGTTTAACAAGTAATTAGGATTAACTTAACTAGAGTAATTAAAATACTGATAG
>BQNB010177674.1:0-12943 GCA_026074375.1 Tanacetum coccineum
CAACATCAACAATCATAAAAAGTTTTTGATGTTTCCTCAGTTTCTTCAAATGATTTTGGAAATTGAACCTAAGAATACCAAATAATATCATGTTTTTAAACTGACAAGCAAAGTGTTTGCTAACATAAGGTTAAATTTTCAAGGGGACCACATGCCACTTTTGGCTACAATGCTTTCCCCTGCTCAAGCTGCAGTTGCAGGTGAAAGTTCAGGGGAAGCTGCACCATCTAACCCTCAGACTGTCCTTGAGACTCTCCCTAAACTTGATCACTCTCATGCTGATGAATCCACACCACCTAGACCAACAACTACTACTTCTAGTGCTCCAGTGAATGAGCAGGGTCCCTCTTTAGACCCTAACATTGCCACTTCTTCAAGACCTTATGAGTCTGCTCTTGACCTATTCACTTCCACAAATGTGGAAGATGAAACAATGAGAGGTTCTTTACACACCTCACCTCCTAGGTCCACTCAAGCTTCACCTGCAGGTACAACCTCAGATGGTGCTGAGGCTCTTGATAAACTAACAGCTTTATCTTCTCTAGTGTCCACTCTTGTGCAGAAAGTAAATACTCAAGAATCTGAACTTAAAGCACACAAGCTGCTGTTCAAGGAGGTAGTAGGAAAGCTGGTTAAGAGGGTAAAATTGTTGGAGGATAAACTCAAAGGTAGAAAAAGGAAGTTTGTAATGACTGATTCTGACAAGGAAGAGGATGCTGAGCTAGATGTGGATCATCTTATCAAGCTGGCTCAGGCAGCTGCTACAGCTGCTGCTGCTTCAGATGTTCCTACTGATGGTTCTCATGAAACTGCTATTCCGCCTAGTTCCTCTATTCCTACTGATGAGTTTACTGGTGGTTCTGATGTTCCTGCTGGTGCTACTACTGGTCCTTCAACTGTTTCTCCTAGTAGCACAACAGCTCCTACCCCTAGTTCTGTTCCTGCTGCTGAAACAATTCCTGCTGGTAGTGGTACTACACCTGAATCTCCTTCATCCCCTGTCAGAGATGCCAGAAAGGGAAAAGGTGTTGCTGCTGACGAAACTACTCCAACTCAGGATAAGACTTTCAAGCAATTGGAAGAAGCAAGACTAGGTTGGGAGGCTGCTAAGAGATTACAAGCTCAAGAACTCGCTGATTTCGAAAAGCAAAGAGTTGAATCTCTTATAAAGGATGCTAATTTAGCTAGGCAGATGTCTCAAGACTTCGATATGACTGAAGCCCAAAGAAAGAGACAGCAAGAGGTTCTTGCATCTGCTGCAAACTACTCAGATGCTGCTTGGGATATCATTTTGGCTCGACTTCAAGAAAATCCAGACCTCACTTCCATAATTTTTAGGGTTGAATTTACTAATGATGATTTTGCAGCCAAGCATGTGAAGTCATTTTCTGATGCTCAACTCAAAACCGAGTTTGACAAAATCAGAACAGCTGCTACAGACTACAGCACAAAACATCTAGGAGGTCCCTTCTAAAAGACCTAGTGCATGATTTGGAGGCAACCTATTTCTAAGAAAGTCCAAATCTACTGAGTTCCAAAGTCTGAATCCTGTTTGATTCAACACAACCATCTTTGGAAGTCCCTTTCAGTAAACGACCTCACAATCAATGATGTTGAAGTTACTCTAATCCATCTCGTTCCCCTTCTACACGCAACACAACACACTGGTTCCTCACTCCAAAGATAGTTAGTACCAAGGAAGAAGCGATAGGTTCAAAAGTGTTCTCTCTTTCATCTTCTCTTACCTTCACCATTCCTATTGAATACGGTAGATCCTAGAAGGCTGTAAGATCACAAAATGTGCATTAAGTATGCTTCTGATGCTGATTCTGCTTCTGATGATGATACACCCGTTAATCTCTTTGTTGTTGTTGATTGGGAGTTATTGCCAACGGGGCTAGGCTGGATCAAGTGTCCCTACAGGAAAGATTACTCTCGTCAAATGCTTCACAAGCCTTTACGAGAAATTCTGCACTTGCGTTACAAGAGTTGACATGCTGACCATTTAGCCGAGTGATGACATTTTATCACGATAAGCAAGCTGAGGGAAGTTGGTCTTGTACTTTAGGGAGATCTTAAGATTTTGATTGATTCACCTGAAGTGAATAATGGTAGTGAAGTTTGGAAGAATCAAAACACTTGGAACATTCAAAGTTGGAAGCTATATTCTTATTCTGGCGTTCATGTGTTGGAGATAGTTGGTGGCCTTGTTATAGTGGGTAATGAACTTACTACTGCGGTTCAGTTGATTGCCTTTCTCAAGACACAAATTGCTGATTCAAGAACGACCTAAGGATACATACTAGTCTATTGTTAAGTTTGTTATCTATCTCTTATTCATTTTTTGCTGTTTTCTTCTAGTTTTTGTTATGTTCTGTTTACTCTTTTGGTTTTTCATCTATATTTTGTGAAGCTTGTTATACATGGTTTTTGCTTTTTGAAAATCTTGGTTTTTGGTATAATCTTTTGAGACTGGATCACTTGGTTTTTCCACTACAGATGAGCAACTTAGTTTTCAGGCTCATCTTGGTATTTCAGTGATTTAGTTTGGATAACTGTTTTAAGTCACAATCTATATGGAAAATAATTGTTTATTTTTTGTTTTGGTGCAACACTCTATGGTTCTCAATTGCCAGGCCATCAGGCTAGAATCAATTGAGGTATGGTTTCAATTCCCAGGTCTATGACCAGAATGAATTGATATAGCTTTAATGATTTGCTTAAAATCATAGAGTCCCTCAACTGACTGATGTTTAATGTACCAATAAGTTGAGATGGTTTCACATCCCACCATGGAGTAACCCTTTCTGGGTCCCAAGGTTGTCTAGCCCAGCAAGCAAACGGCTATGTTGTTAAATGGCATTTCAAAACCGTTTTGTTGTTTGCCATGTTACCCAAAACCTGGATGGTTCTCACTTAGCCCATATTTCTGAATGAAAAGTGGCTAGTCCAAGAGGGTACGGCTCTTGGTAAAGACTAAATCAAATCCGTTGATGGCTGTGATGGTTTGCCAGAAATCATTAGGGTTCTCAACTCGCCGATGTTTCATGTACTAAAGAGTTGAAAATGGTTTCAGTTCTCCATGTTACTTGACCCTTTCTGGGTCCACATCCGAGGAACTGAACTAGCCCAAGAGTGAATGGCTACTTGGTAAAGGCTTATCAAACCCATTCATGTAAGCTATGGTGGTCATGTTGCATTCAAGTTTGAATGCAGAATTTTCTTGTTGCAGATTCGAAGTTTATAAGTTTGCTTTTGGTGACGGTGTTCAAGTGTTGTTGATTCAATCCTCTAGTGTACTTCACCGACAGGATCTATACTAGAAACTTGAAAGTTAACAACAGAGTCAAATTCAAGGTTTAGGGGGAGATTGTTAGTAATATATGTATATAGATCACATTTCCCTTACAAGATAGTGTATGTAGCGTTCCTACGTGGTAGGAGTAAACAGTTCCTGCTGGTAGTGTAGTTCCTACTGGTAAGGATAATAGTATAGTTAGTACTGGCAGTACAAATGTTATTCCTGCTGGTAGTACAATATTATTCCTTGTAGTATTATACTTACTACTCCCGATTTTAGTTAAATTTAGTTAGTGATAAGGATATGCATAAGATACCTATGAGAAGTGCTAAACACCTATATCACTTTAGCTTTTAGTTAGGGTTTCATGGGTATTTAAGAAACCTGCGGATTGGATGAAGGTAACTAACTAATTGATTCATTAGAAAAACACGTTTATTATCAATAGAAAAGATCCATAGAGGATCGTTGTTTTAGTATTTTCTTTAACTATGTTGTTTATATTCCGCGTAAATAATAGTTCCATTTGTTAGAGTCTCTCATAGAGTTGCTTGTGATTACATAAGTGCTCTACAACCTTTACAGGCGTCAAGATCTATCTAGGGCTGGACCTACATTACCATTTTGACCCATTTTGGGCTTAACCCAAACACCCCTTTATAATTTTAAAAACGGATTTTAGCACTTGTAAAGACTAAATTAAGTACTAAATTTTAAAGTCAACTATTAAATATGCAATAATAAGCACTAAAAAGTAAAAATCAAAAAGAAATAAGCATTTTCATAAGCTAATTAACTTTTTAAAGTGCTTTTTAAGCTAATTTGTAAAGATTAAAGCCAAGATTTTGAAAAACAGATAATCAACAGACAATATTAAGCAATATTAAACACAATTACAACAGGAATAAGCAATTTAATAAGCACAAGAGCAATAAGCAGTTTACAAGCTATACTTGACAGATTTGCATAAAAACTCAAACAAGGCACTTAATAAACAAACAACAAACAAAAACAAGCATTAACAACTAAAATAAGCAAGATTAGAGAAATAAGCAAAAAATAAGCTATGCTACAGTAGAATGCAAAAATTTTAAAGTGAAACTTACAAAGGGTCCTTAGCTTATGACAAGTGAATAAGCTCTCAAAAGCTTAAAAACAAACCCTATAGCCTCCCATGAGGCACTAAACCCAAGGTCATCCTTTATAAACCTTGCTCCTTGTTGTTCTTCACATATTTGAAATTTGTGGATTTTTGACCCCTTTTTTTTACAAAAAATGAAAACAAGCTTTTTTATAGGCTTTTAATCATTTAAAAACTTATAAAAGAGCTTAATACAAGTATTAAAATGACAAGTTAACTTAAGTGACAAGAATTTAAAGAAAACAAGTGAATTGCATAAATTTAAATGACAAGAGATTTAAAAACAGGAATTTAAATTGCAATTAAATTAAAAAGGCAAAAATATTAAAAGATGGATAAATTTTTGATATTACAAGTTGTTGCTTTTTTTACAAAAGTTCGCCCCCACACTAAGTTACATAATGTCCTATTTATAGTGAAACCCTAAGCTATTAGGTGTGTTTCTTCATAGAGACAGACCAGCTGTTGTGCTTTCTATGTGAGGAGAGGCCTTCAAATCAATCTTGGCCCTTCATATTTCTTGGTCCCAAAGTCAACGAATCTTGACCTTCAATTTCCTTAGCCAATAGGTGTGCTGAGGATTGCCAGCTTGTCTAGAGCCCATGTGGGGGTGGGGGAGGGTGGTGGTGATGGTTTTGGAGGGTAGGGAACAGTAGTCGAGGTGTATGAAAGTGACAGGGGAGTTGGGAGAAAATTGGCGGGAATGTTTGGGAGGGTTGTACAGTAACTTTCAAACATGGGTGAAGTTTTGAGTACTTGGCAACGAAGGTCCCTCATGGTGGATAGTTTTATGACACGCATGGTCCTTGGTGGTGATGAGAGTTTGGAACTTTGGCAGAAATGACCCCTAATCGTTATAAATGTTATTGCATCCATGGTCCTTGCGAGTTATAGCTTTGGAGTGTTGGCAGGATTGGCCCTTTTGGTATATCTTTGATGTATTGGCAGATTGGGCCCTTGCAAGTATTTTCTTCTTTTTCCTTCATTAAATAAGTTAGGGACTTGGCAATTTTAGTCCCTAAACTTATTTTTCTTCACTTGTGGCTTTGGATTTGTCGGGGTTGACTTTGGTTGACTTTTTCATACTTGGGCTTTGACTTGACTTTGTCTTTTCCACGCTTTTCCATTCCATGTATGGTTTTGTTGTTTTGGCTTCGTTTTTCGTCCTTTTCTTAGATATCCGTTCCTGCACAACACAATTAGCAAAACAAGCATATATTTGGCATTTTAAGTCCGTTTTTGGTTATTTTAACTTGTTTTTAAAGGTAAAAGGTGTGTGTAATTAAACACATACCAAAATCCCCCATACTAAGGTATTGCCGTGTCCTCACGCAATGCTATGAAGTAAGCATTTAGAAAACTAAGAATCTCAATCACCCTTGACTAATAACCTCGAAAAGTAGCTAAGTGTTCATCGAGGAAGTTAAAGACTCATAAGTTTTGAAAATCCCCGTCTTTACCATTTTTTTATATATACACCTATTCCTACACATCTTTTTGTATTTTTCATTTTTCATTAATCAACTAACTAGAATGTTTTGACTTTCGTTATTTAATAACTTTAAGGGATCATAGAACAAGATGCATTTCGATCCGAGAATGCCCCAAAAAGGATAAATTCATCGTTCCCGACTTTTCACTTATTCCAAACCAAGCTTAAAACGAAATCACCGTTAATTATGAGCTAAAAGATGCTAACCACTACTCATATTGCATTTGTTAACTTTTCACTCCCGTCAATTTATTCTTAGGTGTATGTGTATTTGAATTTCAAACATGGATCAATGTTTTGCAACATTCTATGTTTCACGTTCCACCCGAGGGAATAATAAGTTTTAAGGCAGATCATCCCATGTAGCGACTTTCGTCTCGGCTCTCCCACCTTGCGTTAAGTGACCAGCTTTTGGGACACCTCACAGAGGACTAGTATGGGCTCACGCGACCTTAGGTTTCATAAACTCTCAGGTTTTCCGGCCACCCTGTATGCACATAGCATTATAAATTATAATAGCCAAAGTTCAAAAGCATATTTGAATTTAACAAAAAGAGATCTTTTATTCACACTTAATATTAACTATTTACGCAGTTTGTAACCCTCGACTTTTTAGAAGGCTGCAACATCGGTTGTGAGCCGGCAAGATGCAGCAAACTTTTATCAGTCTCGGATAATTATTCTTACTATGGGTTTTCTTTAGAAGGCTGTAACATCGGTTGTGAGCCGGCAAGATACAGCAAACTTTTATCAACCCACAGTTTATATTTATTATATTTTTGCATTTTTTTATATATATTAGGAAAACGTCTTTTTGAAAAATTCAAGTATAAATTTGAACTAAGTCTAAAGTTTTTGCTATATACTACATAAAAATTATTGATTTAAGTTTAATTTTCAAAAGTAGCACGTATATTAATCAGGTTAGAATCTTATGGGAGAAAAAGCGACAAATTACACACATGAGCTCTTAAGATTTCCAAATAATCCTTGTTTAGCATACAACTCATAGTTAACACTGTCATTTTTCATTCTTCGCGAATATTCGCGAACGCTTAGTCTAAGAGTTAAGGAACAAGCTAGAGCTCAACACGCTCGATCGAGTGAAAATTTATTCTTATTCTACTCAGCAGGAAAGTCAAAATTGTGACAAAACACTTATTTTATTTTTGAAAAAAATTCATTTTTTTCATTTTTTTGAAATTTTGGTGGTAAAAACGGGATTACGTGATAACAACGGCTGCAGGCAAAAATCAAATCGAAGATCCCCCCTTCCTTCTTTCCTGCTAACTAGTTGTTCTGGTCTAAGTTATGAAGTTCTGAAGTGGTGGAGAGCAGTTCAGATTTTTGTAGATGAACTTGCTAGGCTTCAAAAAGGCAAGATAGAAGCCAATGCTACAGCTGTGTAGCATTCTGAGTCAAGCTGTTCAAGCAGCCAGTAGGAACGGGGTTCCCTTGCTGGTAAGGTAGTTTTTGCTGTGCTGTGTCTGATGGGTTCTACTGGACATCTCTACTCCTGTTTTTAAACCTGTTCCTACTGATGCAACATCACTTCCCCCTGGTCACTCATTGGGCTCTAAGTGACATTCACACAAGTATATCCTCTCCTTTCTGACATTGCCGATGTAATGTCTCATCTTAGGACATGGAGGACATGACACCATTTTCCTGCACTGGCATTTTTATCTTCACTCTTTCATTCGATGATATTTTGGTGGTAATTTTACCAACTTAGCTCATTGTGTAGTTGTTGATTATGTTCCTACTAAGAGGGTGAACACTATTCATCCTCAATCATAGATACTTGGAGATCTCACTTCACCTGTTCAGACAAGAGGTACATTGAAGAAGTCTAAATTTGGTGCAAGTGCTTTTGTTAGCTATGTTCATAATCAATAAAGGAACAATCACACAGATTATTTACATTGTCTGTTTGCTTGTTTTCTATCACAACTTGAACCAAGCAGTGTTGCTCAAGCTCTTAATGATCCTGCTTGGATTGAAGCTATGCAAGAGGAGATGCAACAGTTTATTAATCAGAAAGTATGGCAGCTTGTCCCTCCTAACCAAATGGGAAAATGGATTTTGGGGACAAAATGGATTCTTTAAAAACAAAAGAGATGACTGAAGTTATAGTTGTAGGGAATAAAGCCAGGTTTCGTGGCTTCATGGTCATAGACAAAGTGGAGGGCATTGATTATGATGAGGTATTTGCTCGGTTGCTAGAATTGAAGCTATTCGCCTATTTCTAGCATTTGCCTCATATATGGGATTTATGGTTTATCAAATGGATGTGAAGAGTGCTTTCCTTTATTGGGGAAATAAAGAAGAAGTCTATGTTTCTCAACCTAAGGGATTTGAAGATCCTCATTTCCCTAAGCATGTTTACAAGTGTGAAAGCTTTGTAATGGTCTTCATCAAAGCACGAGGGCCTGGTATGCAAGATTTCTACTTTTCTGTTAAAGCATAACTACGAAGAGGTACAATTGACAAAACCTTATCTTTATTAAGAAGGATACCAGGGATATAATTCTAGTACAGGTCTATGTGGATGACATTATATTTGGGTCTACAAAGCAGGCCTGGTGTGATGAATTTGAGGTGTTGATGAAAGGAGAATTTAAGATGAGTGCTATGGGTGAGTTAACCTTTTTCTTAGGCTTACAAGTAAAGCAAGAGTCTGATGGGATCTTTATCAGCCAAGACAAGTTATTTCAAGGAAATGCTGTATAAAAAAATTTGATATTAGGAGATGTTGAGAACTGCAACACACCCTTCTGAAGACTCAAGCCAAAATCAAGGATGAACTTGATGTTGCTGTTATTGTTCAACTTTACTACAGATCAATTGATAGGTTCCCATATGTATTTGACAGCTTTTAGGCCTGTTATGCAGTATGACAGTGAGTGCTTGTTCTAGACACCCAGGTTACACATTTGACCTCCAAATTTGAATGCAATCAAGAAGATCTTTAAGTATCTTAAAGGCCATCCAAAACCTAGGTCAATGGTTCCCAATATATTCTCCCTTTGTGTTGGATGATAACTGTGTTAGTGACTTTGTTTGTGTTCATGGGATAAGGAAATCAAAACAACTGGTTGGATGTCAATTCCTGGGTAAAAGGATTGATAATCATGGCAGTGCTAAAAGTAAACATTATGGTCACTTCTTTCCTACTGTAGCAGAGTATGTTGCTGCTGCTAAAACTATTGTGGTTAGGTATTTGGATTCAAAATCAATTGCTTGATTATGGGTTCATACTTTATGAACACCAAATTTTATTGATAATCAAGTACATTTGCATTGTTAAAAAATCAAGTTTTTCCACCAACGAAACAAAGCACATAGAGATCGGCAGCACCAATTTTATTAGAGATGCACATGAGAAAATCTTATTCAGGTGAATTAAGATTCACACAGATGTTATGTGGATGAATTTGTTATTACAAGGCATTTGATGGACCTAGGTTTAATCATCTAGTGGTTCATATAAGGATGCTTAATCCCTAGATGCCATGGTTAAGGGAAGGATATGAGTCCAAGGGGAGGACTGTTTTTGTAAAATTTACTAAGTAGTAGGCTTTTCTTTATGTTTACCACTTAGTTTTCAACATATTTTTCTTCTGGTAGTTTTCAATTTTTTTCTACTGATAGTTTTAGTTGATACTGGTAGTTAAATTTTTGTCTTTTCATTGTATACGTGTTGTGTGCTTTGGTCTAACCTTTTTGCAGATGAATGACTCATGAGTGTGAATATGCGTGGAGCATGTGTCCTAATACTGATGATTAATTATTCTCTTTTGGATTGCGTGAGTGTTCTTTTTGGTGTTGCAAGAGTTCTACTGGTAGCTTTACTTGTTCCTACTGGTAGAACAATTCCTACTGGTCTTGTTAGTTTTTCTTAAGAGTTGACTTTTCTTTGAGCGGGTAACTTAAATTGAGTTTTACTTTAATTCAAAGTTATAGTTGAGACAATTGGGCATTTAATTCATCAAGGGTCATCTATTTTAAGGGATAAAAAAATTACTCTTTTACTCTCATCTTACATTTACTTTTAGATCAATCCCTAAATTTTTAATAGCTTTTTCTCAAACACTCACTCTTGGCAAACTCGAATTCCCTTACAACCAGTAGTAGTTAACCGACTCTTGACAACATACACCAGCACTAACTCTCAACCACAATCTTAGCAATCATCAAATCAATGGCAGCAATTAAGTATCGTGATGAGCACAACAAGGTGGGTTTCTTGGAGAAACCAAAAGGAAGTGACGACTATCACCAAATACTTGACTTTTTGCGACGGTTCGCACTTCAGGTATGCTCTTTCCCATGACCCGTCATCTATGACTCTGTTGGTCTAAACAATTCTGGTCCACGGCCTCTCTTCGAACTTCTAAGGAAGGCTAACTCAACTTAATTGGCCCCACCATTGATAGTACTCATATACTATAACTGATCTCATTAGTTTAGGAGTCACTTCAATTAGATGATGAGGGGGTGTTGAGACTTGCCCATAGCTGACATATATCTTAGGTATGGTCATTCTAGGGTACCCCTGTGAGGCAGCTGACCTTATTCAAAAACAAATTCTCACCTACAATGGTGGTTCTTAGTTCAACTCTTATGCTTGTCTTAGTCACCAAATAAGCAGCTGGGAATCAATTTGGGGAGCCAATTGGCTTATTGCTATGATTTGTTTGACTCGAGGGGAGGAAGTATAAATTGGTTTAAGCTATATTTTCAAAGGGACGTTATCAAACATAACAATCCTAAAATGTTTTTGTTGTTTCCAAGGTTTCTTCAAATGATTTTGGAAATTGAACCTAAGAATACCAAACACTATCATGTTTTTAAACTAACAAGTAAAATGTTTGCTAACATGAGGTTAAATTTTCACGGGGACCACATGCCACTTTTGGCTACAATGCTTCCTCCTCCTCAAGCTGCTATTGCAGGTGAAAGGTTCAGGAGAGGATGGCTCCATCCCTAATCCTTAGACTCGTCCCTGAACCATCACTAAACCTGATCACTCTCATGATCCTTGTATCCAAACCACAGACCTACCATATTACTTCTTAGGCATTAGTGAATGGCACAGGGTCCCCTCTTCAGACCCCAACATTGCATCTTCTTCAAGACCTCATGAGTCTATTCCTGACCTATTCACTTCCACAAATGTGGAAGATGACACAATGGGAGGTTCCTTTCATTCCTCACCTCCTAGGTCCACTCAAGCTCCACCTGAAGGTACTACCTCAGGAGGTGCTGAGGACCTTGATAAACTAACAACATTGTCTTCTTTAGTGTCCACTCTTGTGCAGAAAGTGAATACTCAAGAATCTGACCTTAAAGCACACAAGTTGCTATTCAAGGAGGTAGTAGGAAAGCTGGTTAAGAGGGTAAAATTGTTGGAGGATAAACTCAAAGGTAGAAAAAGGAAGGTTGTGTTGACTGATTCTGACAAGGAAGAGGATGCTGAGCTAGATGTGGATCCTCTTATCAAGCTGGCTAAGGCAGCTGCTACAGCTGATGCTACTTCAGATGTTCCTACTGGTGGTTCTCATGATGATGAAATTTCCACTTGGTCCTTTATTCCTTCTGATTAAGTTTGCGGTGTTGGGGGGGGGGGGGGGGGGGGGGGGGGGGGGGGGGAGGGGGTGGGGGGGGGGGGGGGGGGGGGGGGGGGGGGTCCGGGGGGGGGGGGAAGGTGGTTTGATGTTCCTGATGGTGCTACTACTGTCCTTCTGCTGATCCTTCCAAACATGAGGTACAATCTCCTTTGTTGGAAGAAGACTCTCCAGTCAGAGAAAGAACATTTAGGCAAAGAGAGGAAGACAGGTTGGGAGAAGAAGCTGCTAGGAGATTGTATGAAGAAGAGAAGGCTGAGTTGGAAAGAGAGAAAGAAGAAATGAAGAAGAAAAGACAAAAGGATGTGATGGATTCAGTCACAAAATTACTATACAGATTCTGATTGGACTAACATAATGGGTCAAGTGCATGCCAATCAAGGACTTACTTTATACAATTTTTTTATTTTTTAATAATGCTGATCTTTTGGGTCCTGATGTAAACGAAGGCTAATTTTGCTGAAAGAATGGCTAGCTATGATGGCTAAAAAGAAGAAGAGAGTTTTGACTGCACAGAGGTTTCTGGTCAACTTGAATTAGCCTCTGACCATGCACATACAAAAGGCTTATATGAGAAAATTTTGTGAAGAATCAAAGCTCCACCATTTATTCTACAGGATGGACCACGATGAATGGTGAAGTATTTTTCTGATGATCAACTCAAAGCTGAGTTTGACAAAATCAGAGCAGCCGTTGGAGAATTAAAATCTCAAAACATCAGGAGGTCTCTTAAAAGACCTGGTGCGGATTTGGAACAAGCTAGTTCAAAGAAGTTCTTACGGTGTTCCCCAGGAAGAATCATGTGCAACTCCTTCTTAAAACATTTCCCAAGAGGAAGTTGCTGCTCCTTCTCACTCTCAGGATATTCCAGATACTCAGGTTGAAGTTCCTTCTCATAATGCTCCTTCAGCACAACACACTGCTTCCTCACCCAAGAAGGTTGGTACCAGGAAGAAGCAATTAGGCCGAAAGGGTGTTCATACTTCTCACTCTACCATTTCTATTGAAGACGGAGATCCTGAAGCTGAACACAAAAGGTGCATTAAGTATTCTTCTGATGCGGATTCTGATTCTGATGCTGATACACCTGTTAATTTCTATGATGTTGTTGACTGGGAGTTATTGCCTACGGGGTTAGGCTCGATCAATGTCTTCTATAAGAAAGACAACTCTCGCAAGTGCTTCACAAGTCTTCGGGAAATCCTTTACTTGGTTACTCAAGCAGACTTGATGACAATTTATGGCTGTGTGATGACCTTTTATCAAGATACGCAAGCTGCAGGAGTTGGTCTTGTTCTTTGGGGAGATCTTAAGGTTTTAATAGATTCACCTGAAGTGAATGATGGTAGTGATGTTTGGAAGCACCAGCAAACCTAGAA
>BQNB010177675.1:0-12943 GCA_026074375.1 Tanacetum coccineum
TTTTGCTCCAAATTGATAATTAAGAATTTAAATATTTCATTTTGGCTGCAATTTAAATATTTATAAAAAAATAAAAATTTTGAAAAATCTAACATTTTTGAAATATTGACACTTTTAACTATATACTTCATTCGTCCCAAAATAATAGTCTCCTATTGACTTTTTAAGTCTTTTTCATTCAACTTTGACCTTAAACATTTTTGTTTGTATTATATAATACTTGATGTAAAATATATGAATAGATTCATTTCTGAATGTATTTTCATTGTTATAATTTTCATCAAGTGTTATATAACACAAACGAAAATATTTAAGGTCAAAGTTGATAAAGAAAGACTTAAAAAGTCAATAGGGGACTATTAATTTGGGACAGAGGGAGTACTATGCAATCCCAAACAATCCCCATATATCCAAAACCTTAGGATCAAGCTCCGGAACCCCTCCTGAATCAACAACATACCCTATGATCTTCTCAAGCAGCTCGTTTCTACCCTGTAATATGTTCAAAATGGAACCATACCTACATAGCCATGGCTCAACATTGATCACGACACATGAAATGCACTACTATCATTGGATCAACCTCAAACCTACAATAATACATTACCAGCATATATTTGAACTCAAACACCACAAATAACTCCTAAATGCAAAACAACATTTAAAAAAGAGGAAACAAATGAGCGAACACATTACTAATAACAACCATAACTTTCATTCATTTAGATTAAACAACAAAATATCCATACATCTTCCATTCTTAATATACATAAAAACCATAGCCAAAAACTAACCATTCAAAAGAGACATTAAACATAAAAAGATGACACTAGAGCAAAAGAAACCATCCTATTCCTTAGCCATCAATCCTTTAACCATTCATCGCCTGAATCTGTGCTTCCTTTGTCTCGATCTCCTGCTCAGCTTGAGTAATGAGCTCATTTAATCTATGTGCCGTTGTGTTATGGACAATAAATGATTACCTTGTACTTGGTACATTATGTGGCTGCCCGTACAGTGGATTCAAAGGTTGTGTAGTATGTGGGAAAGAAACAAATTGTGTTAGACTTTCTGCCTCATCCAAGAAAAGTTATATTGGTCACAGACGATATCTACCATATAACCATCCGTTCAGAAAGCAAAAGAAGGCATTTAATGGACAACAAGAATTTCTCGCTAAACTCAATTAGGTCATTAATAACACGCCTATCGATTGGTTTGCTCCTCCTGGTGCTGCCATTGATAATCAAAGTGGGTAAAATAAGATATTGTTGAAAGATTTATAAGAAGAGGTTGAACAAGAGTTGTTGGATAATGATCAATGAAGCCTGAAAAAACGTTGATATATATCACTGGGATTTTTTGGTGGCGTGGTGTTCGAATATGCGGCCCTGAACCGTGTGGTGGAGAAAGGTCAATTGAAGCATCATGACGCTTGAGGTTCAGGCGGCGTAACTGCAGAACCCAATGCATATGACCTAGGGGTGTTCAAACTAAACCCTCACGATTATTGTAATACTTTTATTGTATAACGACTTTTTAGCTCCTAATGTGAACATTTGTAAAAATCTATGTGTGAAAATTGATTAATGTGATCGTAATCTATAAACGTCGAGTAATATTTTTTGTTAATAAGTTATATATGAATATTTGAATGCAATTATTGTAACAGAATACTTATGTTTTATATGACTTTTAAATTCAATATCATTTAATTTTACTAGAAAGACATTTATGTACATTGTTTATACGGTTAAACTCGACTAAACGTAAAAAACGATTAACCGTGACCCGAACCATCGGTAACCGCTCACTTAGGGTACCCGCATGTCCGGTTACCCGCGTAGTACGATTCAATTTCAAATAGTAAAATTAATTACCCACCCTGTGACGGATAACTTAAATCTCCCAACAAATGAACCGAACCGCCCCATTAACACCCCTAATATGACCCATATGATGTCAAATACCCATTAATGAATGTGACCAGTGATAACCTAATGCACATGACCCAAGACCCATGTGAATTAGCCATTATCACCGGTCATGCATGGGTTCCATTACACTATAAGCCACTACAACCCAATGCACATGACCCATGACCCATGTTAATTACCCATTGTCGATCACCAGTCATGTATTGGTCGATAACATGACACTATAAGCTACTACAACCCAATGCACATGACCCATGACCCATGACCCATGTTAATTACTCATTGTTGATCACTGATCGGTGTATTTTACATACACCTCATTGCATGTTAATTATGCCTAGTTGCATTATTATTTATTATTATACATGTACTTTGAGTGTGTTTTGTGATTATGTAGGTTATGCATTAAATGGAGCTAAAATGGATACTTTGTGAGCGAATGGTGAAACGACCCCGAAAAAGGTCATTACACCAACATCCCGTTACCCTTACCCATCCGGATTCAGAGCGCTGCTATCTGCGTGATGTTGAAGACAGTGGTAATACGGTTGTGGTACATGACAGCAAATGGACGGCACACACACACACACACTCTCGCTATGTCTAGGGAGTACGAGCGTATCAGTTTTAGTTGGTTATGCTCGTGCGAGAGCGTGTGCGTGCGAGTACACATTCAATCCGCTCACCCCTCATCCTCACAAAACACACAATACACCACTAGCATTCTCAGTCACATTTTTTAGATGTGACACTAAGTAATGATGGAGTTGGTGGTCGCTCTGATCACAGCCAATCTATCAGAGCTGAGAGTGCAGCGTGAGCATGAGGTTATGTAGCGAGAGAGTAGATGAGTGCGTGTGTGTAGATAGCACGAACCACATATATCTCTTGTGTTATTTTCACACACTTTCAGTAAATTTTGATGTGTGTTTGATATTACAACAATATCTGGTCTATGTAGGTGCATCTCGAGTGTGTGAGGATCGGTGTGTAGAGCGGAGATATGTTAAGTGGGGTGTGAGATTTTGGGGTAAGCGCGATAGAGAGTAGTGTGTGAGTGAGAGAGAGAGATAGAGAAGATGAACACAGTCTATATATAAAACCTCTCTCTTTTCTATTATAGAGTGTGACTTCTATCGATTTGGTATGAAAATGTGTGATCATTTGTTATAGAGTGAGATGTGAAGAGGAGTTTTAGTGTGATCTCTTATAGTAAGTAACCGTTATATCATATGTATATATATATGCATTTTGTTTTTATTAGAAGTTCTAATTTGTAGGTCTCTGGTTGTGATAGGTGGTTTAGGTATAAGATATTATATTCTCTCTTTTTGCTGTGTCTTCTCTATATCTACTATCTATACTGTGTGGATTATCGCGTACATCTCTATCTATCTCATATATGGTGCGTAATATTTATGCGAGAAGATTCCTAAGTAGTTTAGATATTCTGAAGAAATTTTGGGGGTGGTTTTAATTTTACAGGTGAGAGAGTGTGTGTGGGGGGAGTGTCTGATATATATTGATGTGAGATGTTTAGGTTGGGGAGTGGTGGTTATATTATGAGATGATGAAAGGAGGTGGTGTTGAAGGAGGAGATGTATCTGTTATTGTCTGAGTTGTGTGTGTGTAGGTGAGATTATAGGTGGTTTTTTATAGTGGATGATTATTGGAGAATTTTAAATTGGTGGGTGGTTTATGGGGGGGGGTTTAATTTAGGGGTAAGTTTTGGTTGGATGGGGTGTTTGGTGTTTTGGTGGGGTGTGGTTTATGGGGGGAGGATTGGTGGAGAATGGAGTGGTGGGTTGGTTTATGGAGGGTTTAGTTGGGGGAATTTTTGGGGAGGGATTGGTTTGGATTTAGTTGGAATTATGGTGTTGTTTAATTAGTGATGTTAAATTGGTGAATAATTGGAGGGGAGGGTTGGGGTATTTGAGGTGTTTTATTAGGATTTCGGTTGTTAGGATTTTTCTTTAGTTTGATGTTTTTAGTATTCTATTTGTATTTTTATTAGTTACAAAATCAAAACTTTTATGACATGATCACCTCAAAACTTAAATTATCCACTACCCCTAGGATTCGACCCTTTCTTACCCTATCTATATAGGATTAGTTAAGGTTTATTTTTGACCGGTACAACGACCCGATCAATCACCAGTCATGTATTGGTCGATAACATGACACCATAAGCCATTACAACCCAATGCACATGACCCATGACCCATGTTAATTACCCATTGTCACCAGTTATAGATGTGTCGTAACATGACACTATAAGCAACTACAACCCAATGAACATGGCCCATGACACATGTTAATTACCCATTGTCACCAGTCATTGATGTGTCGTAACATGACACTTTAAGCAACTACAACCCAATGCATATGACCCATATGATGTCAAATACCCATTAATGAATGTCATTAGTGATAACCTAATGCACATGACCCATAACCCATGCACATAGTGAAATATTTTGTAAAATTCGTGATAATGTATTCCCCCAAAAATTTCATGAATCATATTCCCCCAGAAACAACTCCTCATGTCACCCACCACAACTCCCTCTCATCTCACCACAAATCCTGTCACCACCACAGCTCTTATCACGCCACTCTCTCGTCGATCGCTGTCACTCTCCTATCATAGACCCACCACTCCCGTCACCACTAGTACGTATTATGTTCCTTTTGTACACATCGTTCTAAAAAAACTGTGTTTATGATTCTGTAATTGAAAATGTCTTGATTATGCTATAATTGAACATTTGTTTTAAGATTTCTTCTGGTAAATTATGTCATACTTCTTGGTAAAATTAGCTAGTTAATTGGTTAAAATATATAAGTAGCCCTGTTAATCCTATTACCACATGAACATGGAACCAAAATTGGGACTAAATGAATTAGGGTTCCTGGATGGGTGATATTTACAAGGGGAATGGGTGGTTGAAAAAACTATAAATTGGCTTCAACCAACTATCTTAAATGAAAAAATAAATGTCAAGTTACCATAATCTGTTCTTATATTGTGAGTTTATATTGGTTTTTGTTCACCGGATCTTTAAACTAACGATAAGGTAGCCTGCAGGGACACATTTATAAACATGGACAAGTCCTGGATGGGAACTAATAGGACCAACAAATCTTATATTAATGGAGTAGCAGCGTTTATTGACTATGCAGTGCACAACTTGCAAAAGATGGGGAACATCGACCCACAAGGTAATAAACAACATCTTTTAATGCCATGTCCGTGTACCAAATGTTTAAACTACATAGAGCATAAAGTGGAGGAAGTGTAGTTCCATTTATTCAGAAATGGGATTGATATAAGCTACACAAAGTGGAATAAACATGGAGAAAAGGATAAGCCATCAATAAGTGCCCCAAAACCTGTTAATGCTACAACAAAGTTTGTTGACGACATGGATTTTGCTTCAGATATTCCAACAGATGGCCCAGCAATAGTAGAAATGGTTAATGCTACAAAAGATAATTTTGATGAGGATGACCTTGTCAATTTCCAAGAACTATTATTAGACGCAGAGAATCCTCTTTACGAAGGATGTCTTGACTTCACAAAGTTATCCGCAATAGTTAAACTACTTAACTTGAAGGGTAAGTACGGATGTTCTGATAAGTTCTTTACTGAACTACTAGGATTGTTAAAAAAGATGCTACATGCTGGTAACAAAATGGTGGAAAAAACTTATCAAGCAAAAAAAGTTATGAAATTGATGGGATCAGGATACAAAAAGATACATGTATGTATCAACAACTGCCTTCTTTATTGGAAGGATGACAAGGATTTGACTGCGTGTCGAACTTGTGGGATGTCAAGATGGAAGGTGGATAATAAGACTCATAAAGTGTACGAAAACATTTCAGCAAAGGTAATGTGGTACTTTCCAATTATACCAAGACTGCAACGACTATTTAAGATACGAAGTATTTCAGAAGATTTAAGATGGCACACGACACGGAGGATAACAGATGGTGTGTTACGTCACCTCGCAGATTCCCTAAAATTGTTAAAGATCCAAGAAATCTACGGCTAGGAATATTTACTGATGGGGGTTGACGTCAACACAGGAAATAGGCATCACAGTGTATGGCCAGTTTTAACTATCATATACAACCTTCCTCCTTGGTTGTGTATGAAAAGAAAGTTTATCATGTTTTCGGTATTAATATCGGGATACCCGGGAAATGATATCGATTTTTTTAGAACCGTTGGTTGATGATCTTCATACCATATTTGAGACAGGGGTTGATACATATGATGCTTCCACAAAAGATAACTTTAATCTACGTGCTGTTATGTTATGGACAATAAATGATTACCCTGCACTTGGTACATTATGTGGCTGCCCGTACAGTGGATTCAAAGGTTGTGTAGTATGTGGGAAAGATACAAACTGTGTTAGACTTTCTGCCTCATCCAAGCAAAGTTATGTTGGTCATAGACGATATCTACCATATAACCATCCGTTCAGAAAGCAAAAGAAGGCATTTAAAGGAAAACTAACAAACAATAAGGCATCAGAAAACCAAGAAGATATGAGAGGCAGAGGTGGGAAGATTCAAAAGCAGAAAAGAAACACAACAGAAGAAGAGGGTAGTTCAAGCCAAGTAAACGGACAAAACGATGCGTATTGGAAGAAATTCAACATTTGGTATCGAAAACTTAGGTATTGGAGGCATAATTCTGTTCCACATTGTATTGATTTTATGCATGTAGAAAAGAATGTTGCTGAGAGTCTAGTCGGAACTTTGCTACATGTTCCGGGAAAGACGAAAGATGGAGTGAATGCTCGATTGGATCTGGCTGAGTTGGGGGTCAAACCAGAGTTGTTTGCTATGCAAGAAGAAGACAAAACAACACTACCTCCAGCAGGTTACACATTGACGAATGCTGAAAAAGACACCTTTTGTGAAATGTTACACAACATCAGGGTACCACAAGGTTATTGTTCAAATTTCTCAAGTTTGGTCGACCTAAAGGTTATTGTTCAAATCGCATGACTATTACATGCTAATGCAAGAGTGTTTGCCCATTGCAATACGTTTAATCATGCACCCACCCACATGATAAGCTATTATTAGGTTTTGCTTTTTCTTTAAATCAATATGTAGCAAAGAAATCATATTGCAAGAACTAGATAAGATGCAAGCAGAACTGGTAGTGACACTGTGCCTACTCGAGAAGTTCTTTCCTTCGTCATTTTTTGATATTATGATACATTTGACTGTGCACCTAACTAGGGAGGTAAAATTATGTGGTCCCATATGCTTTCGATGGATGTATCCCTTCGAAGATTTTGAAGGTTATTAAAGGACACGTGCGAAATAGAAATAAACCAGAGGGATGCATTGCTGAGGAGACTATTGCAAAAGAAACAATAGAGTTTTTTTAGCGAATATCATAAATCCATGGAAACTATTGGTATCCCACCTGGTAAACATGAAACTTATGAAAATGAGGAAAGAAAGCCATTGTCGGCCGGCAAATCAAGTGAAGTTTCTATGGAAATCTTTCAGAAAGCACATTTGTATGTAATACATAATACAGATGAAATTTTACCGTATATCGAGTAAGTATTATAAGCACTTGTCTTTTTCGTTACTTAAATGTTCTATAAAATATTATCAAAGACTTGTTCAGGCGACACACGCAAGTTTTGAAAACAGAAAACCCGGGTAAACGAATAGCATTTCTAGAGAATGAGCACAATAAATCTTTTGCTAAGTGGTTACGCGAAGAGGTAATTAATCGTATGTTATTTATAATTATTTGTTTGTTGTTCCTTAAATTTGAAGTAATATATTAGTGTAATGTAATTCAAGGGGTGTGAGAGTTAGCTGATCGACAAAGAAATGTATCAGAAACTGTTAAGGTAGATTTCATATGGACCACGCGCCACAGTATGTGAAATACGATGGCATATAACATCAATGGTATACTTTCAGTAGGAAATGTAATGATGGCAAAGTTTACCAGAACATGGGGTTAGTGTTGAGGCAATCGATCTGACATATTAAAGAAGTTGCAACAATTAGAAAAGCATACTATTATGGTGTTTTACAAGAGATATGGGTACTAGATTACTGTTTTAGGCAAATTCCTCTTTTCAAAATGTGATTGGGTTAATCACAATCTGGTGGTGTGAAACGCGATAACTTGGGTATACATTGGTCGAACTGAATAAATTTTGGCCACAAGGTTGATTTCGTTCGTTTTAGACTCCACAAGTACTACAGTGTTTAATGTGATGACCCGGTAGATAAAAATTTGTCTATCTGTCATTAAGTACACCTCACAAGAATTACAAAGATACGTATGAGATGTCGATGAGATTTAGTTCCGTCATGCACCATCGCATTGATAACGTATTGCCTTTGTAGTTCGAGTTTGACTTGGCTAATGAATTCACGAGATGACTACTTTCGAAAGGACTGGGAGGTGTTGTGATATAAATATCCAAGTGAACCATGTCTATGCTCAGTTGTCATGCAAATACTCTTGTTAATGATTTCATTTTATCTATTATTTTTTTCACTTGTTTGGTTTTTTTGTGTGTACTACTAAACTCTTTTAGTACTGCAGGCAATAGTAGTGCTGCAGGAATGTTCAGCTGTCTTGGTTGTTTAGTGTTAATAATGTTCAGTTTGTGTTTTGATAAGTTTGTAGGATGTATGGAAGTTTTGATGGATAATCCTAATTAATGTAAGTTATGATGTTATATTAAGTTCAGTGTTGTTTGTCTTAATAAGTATGTATGAAAGTTTGCTGGGATAATCTGAATGACAGTTAATGATATTTAGAAATGGTTAACTTGTTCATATGCTAAATTGGTTTTTAAACCTAATAATGCTAAGGTAATTTAAAATTGCTAAGCTAAGAACTGAACTGTAATTAATTAATGGATAAAACACATAAGTTATTCACCCACACAGCTACTATCCCTCTACCCCCTTTAAAACTCTTCCTATTATTCATAACATACATTAAGTCATTTGACCCACAAATCGTTCAGCTTTCAGTAATCCCTTAAACTTTTTCATAAACCTTAATTTAAACATGGCAAATCAGAATGGTAACTTTATTATCTTCTTTTTTTTTCCTTATTTCCTTTTTTGCTTATTTTTTAGCTTCTCTGCTAATGTGTGTCCATTATATATTTTTTTTCAAGCTTAACTGCTCATATGTGTTGCTGTGTGTTGCTTATCTGCTCATGTTTCTTAGAATGATAACCTTTTTCGAATCCCCTTATATTCTTAAACACATATAGCAGTTTAGGGGTGTTTGGATTAAAAAAATTAGACCCATATGCATTAGCCACATTATGAAGGAGTGTTTGGGAATTCATTGTGAAAACTAAATAACTGATTTTGATCTTGCTAAGGATATTAGGATAGGTAGCAACCCATTCCTCAGGCCATACCCACACACCATTTTGCTGTCAACATTAGTCAGAGCTTTAATTGAAAAGACTTCCTAGTTTGCATACTCAGGACTTTGTTGTTAATTGTAAAAAAACATTGTTTTGAATTTAGTAGTAGCTTAGACAACAACAACTCAGAATTCATATTGCTCTTATCATAATTAGCACTTCAGAGGAGATAGATTATGACTCTCCTGAACCACCTAAGTGTTTGCTCTAAATGGTACACATATTTGTCAGAATGAGTACAAGAACAATGGTAGGTTTTGGGGTTCAAAATCAGGATGTAATGAAAGTGATGTAAAACCTTATTGGAAAGACATTAAAAAGGCTAAAGCATGTATGTTGGCTAAAGCACAAGCATCTGACGCATCTTCTAAGGCTAAAGTAGAAGCACGTGGGTCTAAGGCTAAGCTACAAGCATCAACTAAAACACTCATTGTCAAAAGCCAGTACGTATAACCAATTGGTGATTGGGCTTGCAATATGTAAAACTAGGGATGCTATTAAAGGCAAGACCTTTGGAGTGAAGATACAATGACTTTCGCTAAAGAAAATATAAGGAAGAGAAAGCTTAGAAGTAGATAGTGATGTTAATCTACTTTATGATGTTATGTTTTTTGGTCCTTATGTAATGGTAGTAGATGTTAATCTACTATAAAACATTAGCATGTCAATGAATTTATTTATGTTTGAATGGTTTTGTATTTGGTTAATGAAGTAATGATGTTATCTTCTATATTGTGTTATCTGCTTATTTTGATTGACAAATGTGTGTTTTGGTTAGGATATTATCTGCTTAATTATACTTAATTTTCTTTTGCAGAAATAATTGACATTAGCTCAGACAGCTCAGATGACAGGAGATGGGCAGCAAAAAAAGCAAGTGCTCCAGTATTTTATGGGCCATCAACACAAGGATTGCTAGATGCTTATGGATATAACACAATTGAGGAATATCTATCATGGAACTACTTTCCAAGCACAGACAATGAAAGCACAGACATGGAAAACCACAAACAAGAGTTACAAGACAGGATGCATTGTTGACTCTAACTCTTGCAATGTCTAAAAGGTAAATAGTACTTGTTTGCAAGAAAAACAAACCAAATGTGTATAGCCATGTACAAGTCACAGGATATGTGCTGGGACTACCAAATGTTACTACATGGGATGAAATTGAAAAGAAAATAGGAGCCAGGAAGTCAAAAACTTATGCAGATAAGGCAAAGGGGAAAAGAAAGGTGTCATGTGGAAGCTGATCATGTTATAACATGTTTTAGATGTTAGCTTTTGTTTGTGTTTTGTTTAGCAATCAAACTTTATGGTGACTTATGGTATGGTGAAAATCATGTACTTTTTAATACCATATTGAAATTTGATGTATTGGTCTGTTTGGTTTGTGATGTTATTGTCTGGTTTGTGTGTTATTGCAGCTTGCACATTGCATAAGCAGAGGGAGAAAAAGCCACGGTTTAATAAGCAGTTTCTATAAGCACTCTTTAAGCTACTAGCAAAAAACAATGAAGCTTAAACTTCTATATTAAACAGGAATGCATAACATTAACGAATAGGTTACTCTGGCAAGATGGTAAACCGCTTGACTTCTGTAAGGGAGGTCGCCAGTTCGATTCTTGCTGGAGTGTAACATCCTTTTTTATAAGCATTTTTTAAGCTACTAGCCAAAAACAATGAAGCTTAAACTTCTATATTAAAACAGAAATGCATTACATTAATGAATAGGTTGCTCTGGCAAGATGGTAACCTGCTTGACTTCTGTAAGGGAGGTCGCGGGTTCGATTCTTGCTGGGGTGTAACATCCTTTTTTTATTTTCTTGTTATGAATATATTGGTTTTTTTAGGTATTTAGTCACATACAACTAAGCATAAAGTGACCAAAAGTGTTAATAAGTGTGACCATATAGTGTTTAAAGTGACGAAATGTCTATTTTGTGCTGGATATTGATCATCAAAATGGCCACATGATTTTGATATTTGTGTGTCATTTGTAATATTTCGCATTACAATGCATGTTTGTTTGGGTATTTAGAAACATAACATCTAATATAAAGTGCCAACAAGTATTTATATGTGTGACCCATATGGTGTTTAAATTAAAGAACTGGGTATTTGTGTGAACTATTGATCATCAAATGGCCACATGAATATTATGATTGTGTGATAAAACATTTAGTGTGACCATATATGCCATTTAGTCATAGTGTTAGAAGTAAATGTGACTAAACACATTAGATTTTGGCAAGCTAACACAAACTAAACTTTAGACACACGTATTAAGTTATCGTGTACCATATGTAACGGAATTTGGCTACACTAAAATAAATGTGTGACAAAATGTTTAGTGTGACCATATGTGGCATTTAGTCACATTGTTCAAGTGTGTGACAAATATTTGTCACTATTTATATGTATGAGTGACTAGACCAAAGAAATATTCTGAGTTATCTGCTACGGAAGCAATTCAAGCTGATTGTGATATCAAGGCAACAAATATCATTCTCCAAGGATTACCACCAGAGGTCTATGCATTGGTTAGCAATCATAAAGTCGCCAAGGAACTTTGGGAAAGAATTCAACTTCTCATGCAAGGAACTTCATTGACGAAACAGGAAAGAGAGTGTAAGCTTTATGATGAATTCGATAAGTTTGCTTATAAGAAGGGGGAAACACTACGTGATTTCTACTTGAGATTTTCACTGCTACTCAATGACATGAACATCTACAATATGAAACTGGAACAATTTCAAGTGAACACTAAGTTTTTGAATACTCTTCCTCCTGAGTGGAGCAAATTTGTGACAGATGTCAAACTGGTTCGGGATTTGCACACAACTAACATTGATCAGCTTCATGCTTACTTGGGACAACATGAATTTCATGCAAATGAAGTTCGTTTAATGCATGAACGCAACTCAGATCCGCTTGCTTTGGTTGCAACCCATCAGATGACCCAGTCTCCTTATCAAACTCATCAGAACTCATATCAAAACTCTCAATTTCAACCATAAGTTTCACTATATCAGTCTCTATAGTATGAATCACCTTATCAGTCTCAACAATACTCAAACAATCAATCATCAACATCTCTTTCAATCACTTATCCATCCAATGATTATCAATCGTCATCAGTTCACCATAACGTTTATTCTCCATCATCATCCATCCCTCAATTGGAATATGCTCCCTCAGTTAACCAACAACCTGAATTTCCCCAACCAGACTCGGGTCTAATTATTCCAGTATCCAAGCAAGGTGACAATCCCATTGATGCCATCAACCATATGATGTCATTCTTGTCAGCTGTCGTTACATCTCGCTATCCTACTACCAATAACCAACTGAGGAATTCTTCAAACCATAGACAACAAGCTACGATTAATGATGGAAAAGTGACTTTACAACCACTACAGGGGAGACAAATTTCTGTTGCTACGGGTACCACTAGGACCTACACTCCAACAGCAAGTGGAAGCAATTCTGGGAAATAAAGGTCTATTATTTGTTACAACTGCAAAAGGGAAGGACACATGTCCAAACAGT
>BQNB010177678.1:0-12943 GCA_026074375.1 Tanacetum coccineum
TATATTTTGGTATTTTACCAATTTGTGAATTTTATTTTCTTTTTTTATGGACAATGTTTTTATATTTTTGGTTTTTCTTTGGTTTTATCTGATAATTATATTAAAAGAAATGAAAATTATTTTTGTACTTTTTTATATTTTTATAATAAAAAAAAATATTCACAGTTTCAAACACAATTGATCAACGTAACGATAGACGGTTGCACAGCCTCCCCGGCAACGGCGCCAAAATTGATTGGTTAGATTCACACTGTATATATATATAATATATAATTAAATATAAAATATATATATAAGTCTAAAAATCAACAATCAATAAAACCGAGAAGTAGTATAGAATGTTCCCGGGTCGTAAATCCCCAACGAGGCTGGACTGGTAAATCGATACGATCGAAGATTCGAGTTTGAATGAAGGAATTGATTTGGGAGAGTGAAAAAGTCAAATTAAACAATAACGAATAAAAACGTTTAAGAAAAACCTAGAAATTACGAAATTAAACTAGAAAACGAGAGCCCGAATCCCGAACAAAAGGGGGAAAACCTAAAATCTTTAAAAATAACCCTACGAAAAATTTTTCACTTCTAAACTACTCTAGGGATCAAATAACGAAGAATGAAAAAGACTAGACCGAAAACGGAGTTCGTTTGACCCAAAAACGAGTCAAAACAAAATCCCGCACCCGGACCGTTCTTTAAAAGAGGAAAAGTTGTAAAAATGACCCTACGAAAAATTTTATATTTTTCCTACAAACTAGATGATAAAAGAAAATTTTCTAAAAAAGCAAAATATTTTTTTGATAATTTTTGTATTTTTTATGAATTAAATAAACTTTTAACTAAATTAAATCATAAAAAATATTAAACGATTACTAAAAATTCTGAAAAATTTACAAAAAATACTTTACTATATAAAGTTCCTACGAAAAATGAAAAAACACCAAGTTGCTTAACAAATAAGCCCCGAATAAGCTGTTTTCAGCTTATAGGCTTATTTGGCAAAATGTGTATATATATATATGCCCTTGAGTCTTTAACGAAAAAGACCCAAGGGCGCAGTGGTAGAGTGTGTTGTGTAAAAGGGGATGTATCGCTTGGTCCCGGGTTCGAGTCTTGCTCACCCGGGCCAAGTGTCTTCCCCTTTTTTTTTTTTCGAAAACTCAAAGAAGCAAAGTTGTTAAGCTCGTGGGGCTTAACAACTTTGTCAACTAGAGCTTTTTATGAAAAGCTATAAATAAGCCTAAAAATAAGCTTAAACTTGACAGTTGGCTTATTTGGGCTTAAAGGCAAAAATTGCTAAGTCTTTTTGGACTTAGGGTCGAATTAAGCTAAGACAAAAACTAAGAAAGCAAGGGACTAAAACAACCTAAATGAGCTAAAAAGAAAGGAAAACAAACAAAAATTAGCTTTGGAAGCTTATTATGACAGAAAAGCTTGAACAAAGCTTAAGAGGCTAAAATGCTTAAAGTAGTTGAACAAATAAGCTAAGAAAAGAGTAAATAAGCTAAACAACTATTAAACTAACCTAAAATGCTATTGGGAAACAATTTGAGCTTATGGAATAAGCTCAATAAGCTAAAATCAAAAAATAAGCAATCCCTCAGCCTAAGGGACTCAAAAACAGTCAAATCCCAAGTTTGGGCCTCAAATTAAGCCAACAAATAAGCTTCTCAAAAGCTGAAATTCAAGGGACTTATTTAAGAGCTTATAGGCTCTTAAAATAAGCCAAAAACTTGGGCTTAAGTGTGCTTAAAGAGCAAGGAATAAGAGCTTAAAATCTCCCCTTGTGCACCAGGGGAGATAAAGCTTAGGCTCAAGGCTTATTTGACGAGCTTCTAAAAACTTGTCAAATAAGCTCAAAACCAAGAAATTAAGCGACAGCTTTTTTTTAACACACAAAACACACCCTTTTTGATGCAAAAACTCAAACCACAAGTGCTTATCCAAATAAGCACTTGTGGTAATCTAAAAACCTCACAGTTTCAAAAGAGATTTGATAGACTTTTGAAAAACAATTCCCCAACTAAAAATCTTTTAAAAACAACTTAAATGTAGCTTAACACTTGTGCTTAATTTGACCAAGTGACCATAACCCAAAGATAAACCTTTTTGACCCGTTTTGAATGCTATCCCAAACACCCCTTTACTTAAAACTGTCAAACTAAATTGCACTTAAAATCTAATTTTAAGCTAAAACTTTGAAAACCTTTTATAAACAGCTTAAAATTGCTTAAAAACTTAAGCTAAAGTTAACCCAAATACCTTAACCCATGCAAACACCCTTTTTGACCCGTTTTAAGGTTATCCCAAACACCCCTTTATTGAAAACTGTCAAAACTAAATGGACTTAAAAACTGATTTTAAAGCTTAAACTGACAAAACCTTATATCTACTCCATTTTATACTAACCTATTTGAACTATTTAAGCTATTAAATCTATAGCTTATTAAGAAAAATAAGCTAGTTACTTAGCTAGCTTAATACACTAATATGACAGTTTTTAAGGAGAAACTAAAGTTACATAAATTTAACCTAATGAAAACTTAAAACAGCTAGAGATTTAGCCTAAACAAACATGATTAAAGAGAATTAAACAAAATTTGAATAGAAATAAGCAAAAGATAAAGCTAAAATTAAGCTAAAATGAGACTTAAGAAATGAAACCTGAGATTATTGTAGTCTCAGAACCAAAGCCACTCTATCTGAGTGAGTGGCTTAAAAACTTGAAACCTAATGGCACCTTGCCTCTATTCCCTGAGCTAAAAGCTCAATAAGCTAATATTAGCTTATTTCTTCATAAGCTTCCAAAATCAACCTCAATTGAACATTTATGAATTAAATTCAACTGAAAACAGTATTTAAGAGCTTTTAATAAATTTTAAACTGAGTTTGAGCTTATTAACAAGAATAAGCTCAAAGGAGCTTATTAAGAGCTTATTGAGTAAAAATAGCTTAAATTTTCATTAAAACTGAGAATTACAAGTGCATAAAAGAAATTAACTTAAAAACACTTTAAACTACTTTTAAGACTAAACTAAAACGACATACATCAAAAACTACTTTGGCCACGTCTAAAAGACTTGAAATAAAATTGCTTAAAAATGAGAAAATACAAACTGAAAAATAAAAACTAAAAACAACTAACTCCTCTCTTTTTTTGAACCTCTGTCTTCTTCTTCTTTTATAGGCTGTTGAGGTTCTTTGTTGTGTGTTTCTTGTGTTTGTTTGGTGAGAGCAAACCAAAAAAATCATCTAAACCGTCCACTAAGCCTTGGGGATTTGTGGGATTGCCAAATGGGATTAGTGGAGGAGGGGGGAGAGGTTTGACCATGGGGTGGTTTGGGTTGCAGGGTAAAAGAAGGGGGTGTTAACCCGTGAGTGGGTTTTGGGTTTAGGGGTTTCAAAAAGGGCGGGAAATAAAGTTATAAAAAGGAAAGTGACAGGGGCGAGGTTTAGGCAAATGGCAAGTTTGGCCCTCCATGGTGTATGTGCTCCTTGCACAATTCGTCCTTGTGGTTATATAACTTTGGGGACTTGACAAAACAAGTCCCCAAGAGTTATATCACCCTTTGCAACCGTGGTCCTTGGTGGTTAAAGCTTATGAGACTTGGCAGCTTTGGCCCTCGTAGTTCATCTTTTCCATAATGGCAGTTTTCCCCCTTGTCTTTCTTTTTCTCTTTATTTCTTTTATAAATATAAGTTTAGGGATTTACCATTTTAGTCCCTAAACTTATATTTTGGACTTTTGGTCTCGGGGTTGACTTGGGTTGACTTTGACTTTGACCAGTTGACTTTTCTGTTGACTTTTTGACTTGATTGACTTTTCGGCTTCGATTTGGCTTGTCTTCACAGTCTTTTTCCATTCCGAGTGTTCGGTTTTGTCCGTTTTGGCTTGTTTTTCGTCCTTATTCTAGTTATCCTCCGTATCCGAGCACAACCAATTAGCAAAACAAGCGGATATATTGGCATTTCAAGTCCGTTTTATTGTTATTTTAGCTCGTTTTTAAAGGTAAAAGGTATGTGTAATTAAGCACATACCAAAATCCCCCATACTAAGGTATTGCCGTGTCCTCACGCAATGTTATGAAGTAAACATTTACGAAAACTAAGAATCTCAATCCCCCTCGACTAATAACTTTGAAAAGTAGCAAAGTGTTCCGACAAGAAACTAAAGAATCAAAAGCTTTGCCAAGTCCCGTTTTCACCATTTTTTATTTGTACACTAACTATCCCTAATATTTTTGGATTTTCCTTTTTCTTTTCTCGACTTCTGATGACATCCTTTATTTATTAATACTGAGGATCCAAAAAATAGAAACTAGCCCATGAAAATCTAACGGAATGTCCTGACGATACATTCATCGTCCCCAATATTTCGACTAGCTCCAACCCTAAAAAGCAAATTAAACAAAGATCAATTGTCAATATAAGTTTAATGCTCAAGCACACAAACTTATGACTTGTGAAACTTTTAAACCCCCAACAAGAGTATATGATTTAAAAGGTGTGTACTCATTTCAATTCAACCATAGATCAACTTATTTTCATATGACGTTGATTCAAGATGAATCATGACTCAAAGCAACAACTTATTAGGACCTTTGTAACTTGATTTTAAAGAACGAAAATTTTAACTGTAGAACTTGTTTGCAACATCTTATCATCAATTAATAATATTAAAGATTCTTATAGCAAGAAGGTTGCTTAGTTTGAACACCTACCTAGGCCTCGCTCCCTAGTAGGATATCACAACCAACGACCGGTGTTCTTAGTTTGAAAACCCACCCCGGTGCTAGCGTAGTGGGAAATCACATCAACACCTTCTTCCTAATATGGCTAAGGATAGGTGTCTTAGTTTTGACCCAGAAAAACCTAGAACCTCGCTTCCAGTGGTGATATCACCACACAGCAAAACAACACCAAACCTTAGAAAAAAGATGTCTTTTTTGAAACCCCCACCTTCGTGGTTAGTCGGATGGATAATCACGACACATCTTTTAACTTGCACATATAAACAAATGTAAGCTCAATGGCAAAATTTTCAATATTCCATAGTATGCATTTTTTGCATTCGTATTTTCATTCATGCTTCTTTGGCAATTTTATCCTTCGAATTATTAAGAACAAAAAATCTCGCTTTGTAAAGAATCAAGTTACAAATTTTGAATCAGATTTTCTAAAAACATTGATTGACTTAGTTGAACTGAATTGAGCACGTATGATTAGGTGGATTAGAAGCTAATGGGAGAAAAAGCCACAAGTTACTCATATAAGTTTTAGAAGAATCTTGCTCAGCACATAAACTTATATTTAACTCTATCACTTCTTGTTCTTCACCTTTTTAAAATTCGAAGCAATCGAATTGATTAAGCTGAGCCTACACCGGTAATTGAGGAATCTACAAGGGCTCAACACCCCAAAAAATAAATAGATAAAGAAAAAAAAAGATCGAGTCAAAAATTATTCTCATTCTACCCATTAGGAAAGTCAAAACTGTGACAAAACACTTATTTTATTTTTGAAAATTTTTAAATTTTTTTCATTTTTTTTGGTATTTTTGCAAAAATTTGGTGGTAAAAACGGGATTACGTGATAACAACGACTGCAGGCAAAAATCAAATCGAAGATCCCCCCATACTAGAACTAAACATCGTCCTCGATGTTTCAAAGGGGTTCCTACGTAAATCTAAGGCCGTTTATGAAGTGTGCCAAAAGATAAAACGTTAGTCGATTAGATTTGGATACTGGATTCCTAAAATGAAGCTGAGGATGTGAAACTCTTGTGGATACTACTAGCACGAGAGTCTTCACAATCCGGGAAATCCTGGACATACAATACAAAGCACACAAAACATGGACAAAACACGGGTAAAACCAAAACACTTATTAGCATAAAGAAAGAAGATAGACTGGATAAGCATGGGTTGCCACCCACGAAGCGCCTTGTTTTTGTTAACCGAGTCACAAGCTTGACTCGACCCCGAATTCATTGGTCCATGGGGAAGCAAGTGGAAGGTAAATCTCATCCAGACTTTCATTCAAGTCGTTTGGGCTAACAATTGAATTTCATGAAAGTTCCACTCCGATGAGATACATCCGGCATAAAAGAATGATACATTGAGATGCCGGGATCAAAAATGGTATCTTCATTCCTGGTGGAGAGAAGATATGGAGGGACAACGGGATACGTGAGAAAAGCAAGAAAGATCCATACAACATAAGCGAAGAGAGAAGATTGGTCATCCTCTAACGTTACATTCACATTAGTTGATAGACACATTCTACAATCCCGAGTCAATAGAAGTCAAATCCTCCCGATCGGCCTCATCTTAAATTTGAAACATTCAAGATTCGGAAGAGACATGATGTGAGTGAGTTCATCGGCGAACTCCTCATGATTAAGGTCACTCCTATCGGGAGGAGGAAACTGATCATTCGAAAGATCAAAGATAAACGAATCATATTGAGAAGAATCAACATGAGTAATGTATTCGCCACTACTACCTTCTCTAATAAAAAAGATCGTTATCAACGTAGAAAGCTTTAAAATCCAGAGATAAATCAGAACGAGTAGTGGGACTGCCACTACTAATCTCTTCTCAGATTATAGGACGGAAGTTCTCAGATTTCGGAAAAGAATTATCAAAGGTTTAGTCTCCTCCAAGAAAAAAGACTAGGAAATGTTGGAGGTAGACTTGTATCACAACTTCGGAAGATGGAGAGGATTATCACTTAATGAATCGATCTTAGCGAAAAGAAATTGACTATTCAACAATTTTGCAACGAAGGATATCGTCTTTGATTGTAAAGGAATAATCATCATCATGCCTTCCAACTTCCGGATCAACAATCCCACCACCTCTAAGCTGACATCTCAACACGGGAGGATTAAGCCTCGACATAATCGATGTTCTCAAAAGATCGGTCATCCACATCTCACGTAAATAAGAATCATCATTGTAATAGATGATATCTCAAAATGTTCTATTGAAAGCTTCAATGAGAAGTTAGGATTTTTACAAAGATGCTCAACCACACACACTGTGGGAATACCCTCGGACTCACTTGGGATTAGGATAAGGTCCTCAACACTAGACTTTATTACTTCATCCGATTCTGTTGCAGGAATAAGTTCAAGATGCCGTAACCCCCATACTTAGAGTTATCGGGATCCTCGATTGGTAAACGGGTGTGATTGCAATGGTATTGTCTTCGTCATCATCGTAGCAAATGGGAATCTTCCAAGATCGATCTTTAGCCGCTTGCTCTTCCGCGATTCGCTTTTCTTCTTCCTTCTTTTGTATGGCTTGACCAACCAAATCACGTAAGGTTGTCATTTGTTCCATAAGAGCTTTATTATGAGAATTTGAGAACTCATTTTGAGATTTTGAAGATTGGATGATTGACGAAAATTGCGGGGTTGAACTTGCCAAAACTAAAAGAAATTTAAATCATAGCAAGAAATTTTGCCCCATGATAATAGTCTTCATTCATTGGTTGACATTGGTAAGTTTCATGAGGTCCCCCGCAATTTTCACAACAAGGATATTGTTGTGGAAAACTCGGTGAAGTTTGTGGAAAATAATCAAAGTTTTGATTGAACACACAGTCCGATGTAGACCAAACGGGACCTGAGCTGAACAATTGAGTATACCGTAATGAAATCGTTCCCACATAACTCACGAGAGTGTTGGGTACTATGAGTGTGGAGGATTGTTTTGCAACACTTGAGAAGAATCGTTAGAAAGTACGGAGTTGAATCATTGATTTGTGTTCCATTTCCAACTTTACAATAAAAACAAACTCCATCGTATTCAATGCAGCGCACGATAGTTGGGCATTTTACGAAACATACATTGTTTTTGCAAAACTTTTGCAAGTTTTGATAGGAGGCTCAATCACTGGTTTGATTTTTGCATGGTTCCGGATTAGAGATAATCGAAACTTTCGGAGGACAATTATAACCGTAATGAGCACCTTTCCCACAAGACTTACAAGTCATTTTCCACAAAAGATTCCCATATACCGAATCATCACCGCACTCGTGAACATACAAAGGTCAATGTTTTGAGGGACATTGGTGAAGGCGAATTTTCACCGTGTTTCTGAGATTAACAACGCTTGTGCTCTCGAGGAGCATTACAAAAACGTTTTATATTGTCTTGATGACTCGGAAGTGTCTTGGAAGTCTTTGAAAAATTCATTTTTCCATACAGTCGGTAACAAACCTTCCATAAATTCCTTTCTGTACAAGAGCACAACCTTTGACAAAACGGACCGATCAACCGGGTTTCCACAACTTGCACAACCTTCACAAAATCGAGGGGGTTTAGGAACAAGAATCTTGTCGTACAAACTCCCTTTCGCACAACCACGTTTTGAAGTGTACAAACTTCCACCACGACGAGCATTTCTTTAATCGCGTAATTGGATTCAAACGATAATCGTAATGACGGCATAAATAAATAACATGACGATGGATAAGAAAAGAAATAATTGATATCGAAGAAAAAGAAGATTATTTTTTTTTGGTTTTATTCCATTAATTCACAATTTATTTTAACGGACAAAATGATAAGACAACTTAAACCAAATAATCTACTTACTTCACGGTACTCTAAAAAGATAAACGCACAGGTGAGCGGAGGAGTAGGAATAGCGCGAAGCTTATTTCTCCTTTCGGGTCGTAGTTCCTAGGAACAACCCTCCTTATACCCACTTTATAGTTTGTTTAAAATTTCAAGGTGAGCCGTTCGTCTTAAGTAGACACACATTGCACGTTTTTTTAAATCTTTTGTTCGATTGGGAACCCAACAATTCACCGGTAAAATATTATAGATAATACCTCATTGAGAATATTATATTTTGGTATTTTTACCAATTTGTGAATTTTTTTTTTTTTTTTTTTATGGACAATGTTTTTATTTTTTTGGTTTTTTTCTTTTGGTTTTTTTATCTGAATAATATACTAAAAGAAATGAAAATATTTCTTGTACTTTTTTATATTTTTTTTAATAAAAGAAAATATTCACAGTCTCAAACACAATTGATCAAACGTAACGATAATTCGTATCACAGCCACCCCGGCATACGCTCCAAAAATTGTATTCTGGTGAAATTTACACCATATATATTATTAATAATAATAAAATATAAAATATATTATATAGTAGTCTAAAAATCAACAAGATCAATGATACCTGGAGAAGTAGTTATAGAATGGTTCCCGTGTCGTATATCCCCAACAGGCTGGAATGGAAAATCCGATTACAGTCGAAGATTTTGAGGTTTGAAGAAGGAATTGATTGAGAGTGAAAAAGGTCAAATAGATGATTAACAAACTAAAACGTTTAAAAAACCTAGAAATTAACCGAAATTAAACTAGAAAACGTAAGCCCGAATCCGAACAAAAAGGGGGAAAAACCTAAAATCTTTAAAAAATAACCCTACGAAAAATTTTCACTTCTAAACAAACTCTAGGGATCAAATAACGAAGAATGAAAAAGACTAGACCGAAACACGAGTTCGTTTGACCCAAAAACGAGTCAAGACAAAAAACCGTACCCGGAACCCCGTTCTTTAAAAGATGAAAAGTTTGTAAAAATGACCCTACGAAAAATTTTAATTTTTCCTACAAACTAGAATGAAAAAGAAAATTTTCGTAAAAAAGCAAAATATTTTTGATTAATTATATGTATTTTTAAGAATCTTAAAAACTATAAACTAAAATTAAATCAAAAAAATACAAATGACATCGAAACCATATCTGAAAAATTTACTAAAAATACTTTACCATAATACAAACCTAGGAAAATTAAGAGACCGAAAAAAAATAGCTTATTAAATAACCTCCGAATAAGCTTTATACAGCTTATTAGAGCTGTTTTGGGGAACAAGATTACATAAGTACAATTGCCCATAGGACTTGTTCCTTCTGATAGATGACCCAAGAGGCAAATTGTACTTATGTACATTTGTTCCCAAAACAGCTAATAAGCTGTATAAGCTTATTCGGAGCTTATTAATAAGCTAATTTTTTGTCTCTTATTTTTCCTAGGATTGTAATAAGGTAAAGTATTTTTAGTAAATTTTTCAGAATTTTTCGAAGTCATTTAATATTTTTTATGATTTAATTTAGTTTAAAGTTTTAAAAATTCATAAAAAATACAAAAATTATCAAAAAAATATTTTGCTTTTTTAGAAAATTTTCTTTTGTCATCTAGTTTGTAGGAAAAATATAAAATTTTTCGTAGGGTCATTTTTACAACTTTTCATCTTTTAAAGAACGGGGTCCGGGTACGGTTTTTGTCTTGACTCGTTTTTGGGTCAAACGAACTCCGTTTTCGGTCTAGTCTTTTTCATTCTTCGTTATTTGATCCCTAGAGTAGTTTAGAAGTGAAAAATTTTTCGTAGGGTTATTTTTAAAGATTTTAGGTTTTTCCCCCTTTTGTTCGGGATTCGGGCTCTCGTTTTCTAGTTTAATTTCGTAATTTCTAGGTTTTTCTTAAACGTTTTAGTTTGTTATCATCTAATTTGACTTTTTCAACCTCTCAAATCAATTCCTTCCTTCAAACTCAAATCTTCGACTGTATCGATTTTCCATTCCAGCCTCGTTGGGGATAAACGACCCGGGAACATTCTATACTACTTCTCGGTATCATTGATCTTGTTGATTTTTAGACTTATATATATATTTTATATTTTATTATATATTATATATATATGGTGTAAATTTCACCAATCAATTTTTGGCGCCGTTGCCGGGGAGGCTGTGATACCGATTATCGTTACGTTTGATCAATTGTGTTTGAAACTGTGAATATTTTCTTTTATTATAAAAATATAAAAAAAGTACAAAAATATTTTTCATTTCTTTTAGTATAATTATCAGATAAAAAAACCAAAGAAAAAACAAAAATATAAAAACATTGTCCATAAAAAAAAAAAAAAAAAAATTCACAAATTGGTAAAATACCAAAATATAATATTCTCAACTGAGGTATTATCATAATAACTTCCGGTGAACTTGTTGGTTCCCAACTCGAACAAAAGATTTAAAAACTTGCCTTTTGTGTCTCTTACGACGTACGGCTCACCTTGAAAATTTAAACAAACTATAAAGTGGGTATAAGAAGGGTTGTTCCTAGGAACTACGACCCGAAAGGAGAAATAAGCTTCGCGCTATTCCTACTCCTCCGCTCACCTGTGCGTTTATCTTTTTGAGAGCTACCGTGAAGTAAGTAGATTATTAGGTTTAAGTTGTCTTATCATTTGTCCGTTAAAATAAATTGTGAATTAATGGAAAAACCAAAAATAATCTTCTTTTTCTTCGTATCAATTAATTCTTTTCTTATCCATCTTCATGTTTAATTCTTATGACGTCATTCGATTATCGTTTGAATCCAATTTACGCGATTAAAGAATGCTCGTCTTGTGGAAGTTTGTACACTTCAAACTGTGGTTGTTCGAAAGGGAGTCTTGAAGACAAGATTCTTGTTCCTAAACCCCCTCGAAATTGTGTAAGGTGTGCAAGGTGTGGAACCCCGGTTGATGGTCCGTATTGTCAAGGATGTGCTCTTTTACGAAAGGAATTTATGGAAGGTTTGTTTACAAACTGTGTGGAAAATGAATTTTTCAAAGACTTCCAAGACACTTCCGAGTCATCCGACGACAATACCAACGTTGTTAATGCTCCTCGAGAGCCAATCGTTGTCAATCAGGACCCCGGTGAAAATTCCTCACCAAGTCCTCCACACATTGACCATTGTTGTCACGAGTGCGGTGATTCGTTAGATGGAATCTTTTGTCGACAATGCACGTGTAAAGTCTTGGGGCGAAAGGTGCTCATTACGGTTATAATTGCCCTCCGAGAGTTCCGATTATCTCTAATCCGGAACCATGCAAAAATCAAACCATTGGTGAGCACCTACAAAACTTGCAAAGTGTGCAACAACAATGTCTGTTTCGTACATGCCAACAATGTGGGTGCAATGAATACGATAGGAGTGTTTTTATTGTACAGTTTGGAAATGAACACAAATCAATGCTTCAATTCCGTACTCTTCTAACGATTCTCCAAGTGTTGCAAACCATCCTCCACAACCACAATACGTACCATACTCTCGTGAGTTATGTGGCGGAAACGATTCTCATTACGAGTTACAATGTTCACCCAGTTCCCGTTTAGTCTACAATCAGCGACCTGTGTTTCAATCAAAACTTTGTTATTTTCCACAAAACTTTCACCGCGTTTTCCACAACATATCTTTGTAGTGAAAAATGTGGGGGACCACATGAAACTAACCAATGTCAAACCAAGTGAATGAAGACTATTATCATGACAAAATTCTTGCTAGATTAAATTCTTTAGTTTTGACGCAAGTTACAACCCCGCAATGATAACCGTCAATCATCCCATCTTTAATTCTCAAAATGACCTTCTCAATTCTCAAAATAAGCTTATGGAACAAATGACAACCTTATGTGATTTGGTTGGTCAAGTTATACAAAAGAAGGAAGAAGAAAAGCGAATTACGGAAGAGCAAGCGGCTAAAGATCGGTATTGGAAGATTCCCATTTGCTATGATGATGACAAAGATGACACCATTGCAATCACACCCGTTTTACCAATTAAGGAACCCGATAACTCTCTAAGTATATGGGACGAGCATCTTGACACTGTTCCGGAAATGAAATCGGACAAAGTAATAAAGTCTAGTGTTGAGGACCGTGTCCCAATCCCAAGTGAGTCTGAGGGTATTCCCGAAAAAATGTGTGATGTGCCTCTTTGTGAAAATACCACCCCTCTTAATGCTCTCAATGAACATTCTGAGATTGCTGTCAATTCTGACGATGATAATTCTTTAAGTGATGACGATTCTCCCTACGGTGAGGATATCGATTATGTCGATGCATCACCTACCGATGTTGAGATCGTCAGCTTAGA
>BQNB010177680.1:1955-12943 GCA_026074375.1 Tanacetum coccineum
CACAAAAATAATGGGTCGATGGTCAACAGAAAATCAATAGAAATTTTTGTAATTGCTTATAGGCATCATACGAAATTCTTATATTTATTTTTACCCTGCTCTTTGTGTCAACGTTGGAATGTCCGCTTCCTATATTCATTTTACTTTGGCTAATCTGCGCCTCTTATTCTCGCTAGAAATATTGTTTGTTCAGTTATTAATACATCGTTTTCTTTTGGACTTAGGCTATAGAATATAATGCTCGAATGAGGATGATGGGAGAAATCGAAGTCTGACCATGTTTGTGCAAGTTTCGGTCAAAATGTGTTTCATAATTTGGTATTGATTTTTAAAGTGAGTCATGTATCTAAAAACTTGATGTTAGTATGTGCAGTTGAGATTTTATTTACATTTTCACAGTCATCAATATAATGTGGTCTATACATGGAATAAGATGTTTTGAAGAACGCAACATTTCTTTAAGGATAGGTGTGTTTGTCTGAGTGTGATTAAAAGGGTCGCCGGTTTTTCAGCACTTATTTTTAATGTAAGTTGTGTATAACCTTTAAATCCTTACATTTACCAATGAGTGTAAATATTAATACATTGTTTTCTTTTGCACTTAGGCTATCAAATATAGTGTTGGAATGAGGATGATGGGACAAATTGAACTCCGACCATGTTTGCGTAAGTGTCGATTAAAATGTGTCTCACACTTTAGTATTGATTTTTAAAGTGAGTCATGTATTTAACAACTCGATCTTAGTATGTGCACCTGACGTTTTATTTTTACTTTTACAGCCGACAATGTAATGCAACCCATACTAAAATATGATGTTTTAAATAATGCAGATTTTCTTTATGGATAGGCGCATTTGTCTGACTGTGATTGAACGGATGTCAGTTTTTCAACGTTTATTTTTAACATAATTCGGATACGAACTTTAAATCCTTACGTTTACCGGCTTGCAATTTTCTAGGTTTTAGCCGTTGCATTTGTGTTTGGACTATGGGTTTTTTATAGCTACTTGTATGTAAATATATGTACCAAAGGTTATTTGTTCATATAAAGTATTTTTTGATAAGATTTTTAGCTGATTTTTATGCCGTTTGTAATATGTTTTTTAACTTGCTCCTTGCGTCAACGTTGGTGTATCTAGTTGCTAGTATGTAATTAACCTTATTTTCATTGCTAGTACTGAGATACGAGAATTCTAGACACACTACACAAACTATCAAAAAAGAATGATAATTAAACAATGTCTAACCACAATCTTAATAGAGGCTTTAAAGTCATTAGGTGCGATTTTGTGGTCGTGAATTTTATGTCGTTTGAATTATGATTTTTTTAACTTGCTCCTTGCGTCAAAGTTGGCGTATCCAGTTGCTATCTTCGTTTTATTTTGACTAATATGTACCTCTCATTGTCGCCATAAATATTGTTTGTTTGATCATTAATACATCCTTTTATTTGGTACTTAGGCTGTCGAAGATAATGTTGGAATGAGGATGATGGAGAGAAAGGAAGTGTATCCATATTTGTGTAACCATCGGTGAAATTGTGTCTCACACTTTAGTATGGACTTTTAAATTGAGTCATGCATTTAAGAAATTGATGTTAGTATATACTTCTCACATATTGACTTTATTTTGACAGCCGTTGATGTGCCAAAATGGAACATCACATTTTACATTTATAATAACCTATACTACTTGGACTATTCTTACACAGTAAAAAGCAGTGTACCCTATCGTGTAGTAGCGTAGTGATTGGTAAGAACGATGTGTGATTTCTAGTTTTCTAATTGAAATAACCATCTACCTAAGAAAGCAATAAAATATCAAAATGTGCTTTAGATCCACATGATCGTGTTTACTTATCCTAAGTTACCTAAAGCAAATAATACAATGGCAATCTACCAAGAGAAATAAACGCATTTATTTAGTCAATTTTACTATGTCCCTTAATCATAATCCTACATGTGATGTCTAATCCTCGTTCTAATGAGTGGTTCTAATATCGCTAGGTTTGAATGGTCATCGTAACCTAGCCTATAATCACTAGTTATTTATCCTAGTGGTCGTAGTGACCGATCAGTTAGATCATAGTCAATTATCTTCCAACTAACCTGTGAGATATACCTATGTGTTTCCCACTTACACCTAATGCTAACAAGTTGCCAGTTTACTAGCACAACTCACACTTCTTAACTAGCTACTCATACTATGGGTCGCACAATGGTATGAGTCAAACAACTAAGAAATGGTCATCCTATAGTCAATCATACACGCTAAGGTTCGGGTGGTCGCGTACTTCCTAATATGTAATTAACCTTATTTTCATAGCTAGTACCGAGATACGAGGATCCTACTATCCTAGGCACACTACACAAACTATCTAAAAAGATAATAATGTATAAATAATATAAAATAAAATAATAATGTTTATTATTATTATTATTTTCATATTTATATAATATAATAATAATAATAATAATAATAACAATAATAATAATAATAATAAATACTGATGATTTAAAGTATAAAATACTGAATTACGACGTAATTCAAAACTTTCCATTCAACTTCCTATCTAATTTGAAATCCCTCCCTTGATATAATTGTAATGACTGAATTACAATTACAACGCAAACCAAACAGCCTACGTAATGGCGGTAATGTAATCTGAATTACAATTCCCTTCATTCTGCGAACCAAACAGTCTACGTAATGTAATTAGATTACAATTACATACAATTACATTCAATTACGACGAACCAAACGGGGCCTCAGAGGTTATTTTTCCTTTATGAACGTACATTGTGATATTTAAGCTGAACAACCTAGCTTCGATTTTAAAAAACTCGAATAAGCATCGCGAGCCGCATATCTTTTTGTGCTACATGCGATTGAAAATTTTGGATCCACCACTACTCATGATGACAAAGAAACTGCTTGTTTTGTGATTACCCGGGTTTGTTTACACCAAGGCTGTCAAGATCGTGAGTAAACTCGTAAGATCGTACGATCTTACGTGCTCATTAGCTAAAATCGTGTAGGATCGTTATAGGATCGTAAGTAAGATCGTGGGATCGAACGTAAGATCGTAGGATCGGCTCGCGATTCGATCTTACTAATTTGATGAGTTATCTTATTATTTTATGTCAAAACCTTACATAAGACTTGTATTTTTTTTCCTTGCTATTATATTACCCCATACTATTATATTTTGATTCAAAAGCCTTTTACAAGATGTATATCTTTCTACCGTGATGAATACTCTAAAAAGTACTTGAAATTCTATTTGAGCCTAGGAAATGAAGTTACCGAAACATTTGAAATAGATTAACTTTTTATGTTTTGGATTTTTGGCATGTTTACATCTCATGTGTTTTTTTCCTATCTCACTAAATTGTTTATTTAGCTATGATAACTTAAACAAATTAAATGTATTTCACTATTTTTATTATCATGATGTTTAAACGTCAAAGTTTTTCTTACGGTATCTTATGAATTCGTGTTTGATATTCAATAGATATATATAAATGTATAATGTTAGGATCCGCCAACGCCCATTAACAAGACATGACACTCAGATGGGATTTTACGATCTCGATCCGATCTTACGATCCTGATCTTGCAAAGACAAAAACGATCATGGGTAAGATCGCGATCTTGACATCATTGGTTTACACAATGCATATGTACATACATACAAAAACACGTAACAATAATATACATACATTTATAGGCAATAAGTCTAATCGGGGACCCGACCCAACAAAAAAAAGGTCGTATTAAATGTTTTTGACCCGACCACACCCCCACATTAATAAAAGGTTTTCCCCTTTTTTTTTACCGACCCCACCCCCACATTAATAAAAGGTTTTTCCCTTTTTTTTTACGATTTTTTTTAATATTTCTTTTTTTTTCTCGGAATACCCTCCCTCCCAAACTAAGTTTAGTCCATCGGTCCTATTTTTTATGAATAAAACTTTTAATTTCTTCAAACCTCGCGCGCCGTTAATCAGTAACCCGTTACTTTTGTTTTTTTTTCTCAAAAAGTTTCCTTTTTTTTTTCTCGAAAAACCCTCATCCAGCACTGTTAGAGTCATCGGTCCTGTTTTTTATGAATAAAACTTTAAGTTTCCTCAAACCTCCAGCCCTCCCAAATCCCCCGCACACGCTTCGGTTACACACGTTTTTTTTTTAAAAAAAGGGCGAGAGGAGCTGAGGGGGGGGGAAGGGATAAACTTTTTCCTTATTTCCTCGAATAAACCCTCTCGGCACTGTTTAGAGACCGTCGGTCTGTTTTTTATTAATAAGTAATAATTTCTAAACAATTACAATTACTCTACTCACAGGGTGACCCGACCCATAAAAAAAAAAAGAAACGGGTCAACATTAAATGTTTTTACACGCCGCACCCCCACATTAATAAATGTGTCACCATTATTAAGATGGTTTTTTGACCCGACCAACCACATTATAAATGGTCACATCACATATTTGTTATTTGTCATTTTATTTTTTCTCAAACAATTTTAAAATAAAAATTTTTTCTTTTATACTTTTATTAAATGTGATTTTGACAACCGACCTCCACATTAATAAAGTGGGTCACATTATTTGTTTTTGACCAGTTTTTTTTTTTTTTTTTTTTTTTTCTCAAAATAAATTTAAAATAAAATTTTTCTTTTTCTTCTCGTTAATACCAACGGTCGTAATAAATTGTTTTTGGACCCACCCGACCCCCCCACATTAATACAAGTGTTTTTCCTTCCCCCTTTTTTTTTAAACCGACCCCTGACCCCCACAGTAATAAATAGGTTTTTTTCCTTTTTTCTTTTTTTTACGATTTTTTTAATATTTTCTTTTTTTTTTTTCTCAGAATACCCTCATCGCACCCTGTTTTGAATCAACCGACTGTTTTTTTATGAGAATGAAAATGTTTAAGTTTCCCCCAAGACCTCGCCATCCGGTTAATCGTCCCGTTCTTAATTTTTCTCAAAATCTTATTTCTTTTCCTTTTTTTTTCTCGAGTAAATACCTCTCCAGGACGCAGACGGTTAAGAGTCATCGGTCCTGTTTTTTTAATGAAATAAAACTTTAAGTTTCCTCAAATCTCGCGCTCCGCAAATCGTCCCGCAGCGGCGCGCGGTGACCGTTTTTAAAAAAAAAATTCTAAAATAAAATTTTCCATTTATTTCCTCGGAATACCCTCTCACACTGTTTGAGTCGTCGGTCTGTTTTTTTATTAATAATTAATAATTTCTAAACAATACAATACTACTGGGACCCGACCAAAAAAAAGTCACATTAAATTTGTTTTTCACGCCTTAACCCCACCCACATTTAATAAAGTGGGTAACATTATAAATGTTTTTGACCCGACCCACATTAATAAAATGGGTCCACATCACATTCTATTTTTTTTTTTTTTTTTTTTTTTTTTTTGGCCATTTTTTTTTTTTTTTTTCTCAAAAAAATTTTAAAATAAATTTTTTTCTTTTCTTTATTAAAATGTTTTTTATTTCGACCTCCACATTAATAAAGTGGGTCACATTATTTGTTTTTGACCAGTTTTTTTTTTTTTTTTCCTCAAAACAAATTTAATAAAAATTTTCTTTTTTCTTTTCTCGAATACCCCTCTCGCACAGTTGAGTCATCCGATCTGTTTTTTTATGGAATAAAACTTTAAGTTTCTTCAAACCCCGCACTCCGCTAACCGTCCCGCAGCGACGCGCGGGTATAGCTACTTGTATACATACATTTATAGGCAATAAGTCTAATTAATGCATGCCATAAAAGAATGTAAATGATGTTCCCCACCTACAGTTTCCTATGTATTTCGCATGACAACCAAGTGTCGAATTTGCTAAACTTAAGGCAAAATAAGTCATTATATGTTGCTATTCCAGCCTCACTACCTTTGTCACCACCGTTTCATAAGTCACAACCATGGGTTTCCTCTATCTCGTTCAAATTTTTTCTATACTATTTGTGCTATTTTACTTGTTCAATTTGCTTCGAACCTTGATAACGGCCTCCGTTACTGTCGCCACCATCAGGGATGAAACCAGGTATCGTCGTGTGCGTTTAATTTTATGCTACATTATATTTATATTAAGTATCTTTGATGCATAATGTCTTTGAAAAAGTATTTTTGATGACACAAAGTCACAACACAGGCTATGATTGGATATGCGTTTATTCTTAGGTTCATATAAAAAAAGAATTACATATGAAATTTACTTACTTTTTCTCTTAATCTTTGCTCTGTCATATTACCACTTCTATAATATCAAAAGATTGGGTTTAGACGCCTTTCTAAAAAAAAATATTGAGTTTAGAGAAATAAATGTTTAATCTTTTAATGATTCAAATTTCATACTAAAACTTTAAGTTTACCTAAAGTGATAAATATGAAAATTATAGTATTAGTATTAATATATTCAAAAGTGATAAATGTAAAAATTTAAAATTATATAAAGATTTAATTTTATGTCATAAATGTTAGTATTAATAATATATTCAAAAGTGATAAATGTTAAAATTTAAAATTATACAAATATTTAATTTTATGTCATCAATATTAGTATTAATAATTATAAAATTATAATATTAGTATTTTCAGTGAAAAATAATAATTAAAATGATGTATTTTTTTAGTGATTTGTAATGGTTTTGCATGTAACGTTAAATGCATAACAACCTCATATTCACTTTCCCCTATTAGTAATAATATTTACAAAAGTGATAAATATAATCAAGAATTTAGAATTATATAAAGATTGAATTTCATGTCAAAAATGCTAGTATTAACAATTGTATAATTATAGTATTTAGTATAAATATTTTTAAAAATGCTTTTTTAGAATTGCAACAATTTTATAACCATACAAAAACATGCTTACAAAAAACCAGATCCCTTTACAAGATATAGATAAGGACCTTTAAAAAACCCACAAAACAAAGAAATATAAGTGCATATAAAAAAGACATAACTTACAAACAAGCTCCGATGATGGACATAAGCCATGTCCTTTCATTACCTCCCTTATATTATTTCACCGCAACAACCATCGCCTCATCCATTGGTTCAATAGTTTGAGACGAACTCATTTATCACTCATTAACATTGAAAATCAACCAGACAACATAACTCAAATAATCCGACTTGGCCTCCTTTGTATATATTATGTCCTGTTAACATATATCATCTTATATATTATTGACACAAATAGAGTTTGATATTTTATATTTTGAACAGTAAACATATGTTCTAAATGAAATTTATATCCATATCCATATCTAATATTATAAAAGTTGAGTTATATGTCATAAATGTTAGTATTAATGTAAAAAAAAATAGGGAGTTGATTTGCACAATCCTCTAATTGATTGGGACACTCAAAATACCTTTGTAGTGGTGAACATGAGTAGAGGTGATCTAAGGGTATAAATGTCAACACACAATACTTTTGAGTGTCTCAATCAATTAAAAGAGTGTGCAAATCATCTCCCAAAAAAATATAATCTGTAAAAGTTAAGCTATATGTCATATATATTAATGTTAAAAAAATAATTAGTTATCTGTAATATATTAAAGTCGAGCTATATGTCATCAATGTTAGTATTAATATTTAAAAAATAATTAGTTATAATATTTTCTATTATACTAGTTTTAATCCCCGTGCACGAACGGGGTTTGTACATTATGTTTTTTTAAATATATTTATAATTTTTATTTTTTCTGTTTTATAAGTTATGAAAGTTTAAGGGGTTATTGTTTTTTTTAAAGTCATAATAAAATTTGTAAATTTATAAATTTACACTTAACTCTATACAATTTATTTAAAATTAAACCACTAAAGTTTTATTAATTACCTTCTCTTTTTTTCAAGTTTTTGTTTTTATAAATTTGACACATATATTTTTATGTGTTTTTTTTTCTTTATCAGATTTCTCCACCAAAATAATGACAATTTTAGAAGTATTTAGCTTTTTAATTAAACATATATTCAAAAATAATAAAAATTTTGAAGCATCATACCTAATAAGGAAAGATTTTTTTTTTAAAATGCAAAAGTTCTCACTTTTCGTTTTCCTTTACTAAGTAAAAGATATAGAAGTTGAGTTATTAATAATCAAAAGTCTATATTAACCAAGTGTCCTTTATTATATACAATTTTTGCAATTAACTAAAGGGAAATGAATAGATATCATAAATTAATAAAGTACAATTTTTTTATTTCTATTATATATACAATCTTATCTTTTTTCTATCTCTTCCTCCATCCCTTACCATCACAGGTCACCGATAAAAAACTGTCATGACATGTCCTTTTTTTCTTGTTAAATTTTGCTTTCCCAAGTGTCCTCTTTGTTTCTTATTTACAAATCTTCAACAAGAAAAATATTATGTCCCCAGGAATGCTCTTGTAAAAAAGTACAATTTTTTTTTTATTTCCCAAGTGTCCTTTCATTTCTCTCTATCCTCTCTATTTTAGATCTTCAAGTTTCTTTCAAAAATCAAAAGCCAAACACTTAGCTCCGATCAACTTTTGGTTAGACGACGTCGCCGAAATACTTTTTCCGGTTACACAACTGCCTTTCCACTTAACCGGCACATCACCTAACCCTCGGTCATTAAAGTTCTCCCTCTCAGGCCATATCCCGGTGTCAAGCACTCCAATAACAAGACCTGACCCGAAATATGACTCTTTTAACAAACCCGACGTGCAGGGGCGGAGCCAGAATTTTTTGTTCGAGGGGGCACATTTCGATAATATTTAGAAACTACACTACAAATTGGTTGTGTGGGGGGGAATTACAAAAAAAGCCGGATATTTTAGACAATTTACACTACAATTTTTTCGCTAGGGGGCACTTGCCCCCCGGGCCCCCTCCCTATCTCCGCCACTGCCGACGTGTTAGACGTCTTGAGACCTAGGAACTCGGGGGAGCGCGTGGTGTGCACGCGCCGGACTTGCTCAAGGATTAAGGAGATGATGTATGGAGATGAGGTCTGGAGAGGAGGAAGCTTCGAGAGAGGTGAGCCTGGCTGAGAAGCGGTGAAAAACGATGTCGTAAGTGTGGATGATGGATGATGATGATGTGGCAAGGGAGTGGTACCAGACTACCAGTGAGTGTGGGATGGGAAATGTATGTTTTACTACTTTCTTCTTCTTGTGTTATAGCTGTAGCAGCAGAAACTAGTATTAGAAATAATAAATAAATAATGATGTTGGTCATTTGTGTTGAGAGTGTGATGAGATCAATTCATTTCATTATGAATGAATGAATAAGGAAGGGATTGAGATTTTGATTTTGAAATTGAGGGAATGGTGGCAGTACAAGTGAAGTGAGTGAGTGAGCTAGAATCAGTGAGTGGGTTTATTATGTTAGATATATGTTTTTCTTTCTTTTTTTGTTTTTACTTTCCCCCCAATTAAAGTGGGGTGAGTGAGCTGGAACAAGTGAAGTGAGTGAGTGAGCTGTGGAACCAGGCGGTGTAAGATCTGGCGACAACAGACGAGAGTGCATGAGTCGAGTTGGTGAGCAGTCGAGAGTGGATGAGTCGAGGCGGTGAGCAGTCGAGAGTGGAGGAGCCGAGGTGGTGAGCAGTCGAGAGTGGATGAGTCGCGGTGGTGAGCAGTCGAGAGTGGAGGAGTAGAGCAGCGGGATTTGTGTAAGGTGGTGGGGCAGATGGAGTGGTGGTTGGTGGCCGGCGGTAATGATGAGGTGGTGGTGATGAAGTGAGTTTATTAAAGAAGATGATGAGAAAATTATAAAACAAAAGGGTATATTTGTAATTTTATTATAAAGCAAAAGAATATATATAAAAAAACACTCACCTATCAACTAGTACTTTAATAATAAACAAATGACATGTATCGAACATTAGATGTAGTAGTAAAGTCGAGCAGTTGAGTATGACAAATTTGAGAAAAGGAAAAAAATGACCACAAAGTGAATCAATTTTTTTTGCCCTGTTTTGTACTTTTCTCTTAGGCGTACTTTTCTCTTAGGCGAATATATGTAGGGGTGTCAATTTGTGACCCGACACGAAACCCGACCAGAAACCGACACAAAAATTAACATGTTCGGGTTGAGTATAAATAGATTTCGGGTCGGTTATGAGACCACCCATTTAACCCGTTTATTAAATATGTCAGGTTCGGGTTGGAATAAATTAATCGGGTCGACCCGCCAACCCATTTAAGATTTTTTTTTAAATTAGAAATTATATATATTTTATTATATAGGTTAAATGGGTTAAACGGGTCAACCTACATACCTATTTAACATGTTTAACCCGTGTAACGTTTCAACTTTTTATATATAAAATGAGTTAAATGGGCCAACCCAAAACCCGTTAACCTATTCAACATATGTAACTTATTTACCCGCCAACCCAAGTATATATACGGATTAATTAGAACATGTTCGGGTTACGTTTAAACAGGTTAGGGTTGACATAGCTGACCCAATTATCTAAATGGATCAGGTTCGGGTTGAGGTTTTCTGACCGGTCAACCTGTTAACCCGAACCCGCTAACCTGAACCCGACCCAAATTACCACCCCTGAATATATGTAATCGCCAAAACAAAGTTTTAGCTTAAAAGCATTTAGCGACGCTAGGTGGGTCCTACATAAATTTGTTATTTTTTTTTAATGAACAAGTTATATATATATTTTCTTTAATTAATTTTAACAACTATATTTAGAATTTTAATAAAAAGCGGCAACAACACATGTCGTCGCAAAAACTATATACTGATTAAAAAGTTATTATTTAAGGCATGGTTGTTAAGATTCCGATCTTGATCTTAGAATCTTACGATTTTACAATACTGCAAAGCAAAAACGATCCGGATCCTATATAGGATCTTTGCATCCTTAAGATCTTATAGGATCCCGATCTTTTTTTTTTTTGAACGGCAAATTGATATTATTAAAAAAACTAGCAAGGAGCTAGAAATTACAAGGATATGGATTTAGG
>BQNB010177681.1:0-12943 GCA_026074375.1 Tanacetum coccineum
GCCATCAAAAAATTGAGAATGAAAATTTCTCAATTAAAAGAGACCCGTAGTGAAGCAGACCATACTCTTGATTTTAGGGCCTTAGATTTTCAGATCACTCAATTAACTGAAAAGTCACCGTTCTCCAAGAACCAAATGACCTTTTTAGGACCGAGAATGCAAAAATTAAGCAGCATTACAAGGAATTGTATGATTCTATTAAAATCACGCGTGCTAAACATATAGATCAGACCACTGCCCTGTTAACTGAAAATGAGAATCTAAAGGTCCAAATAAAGGATAAAATGAAATGTGTCACTATGGATTCTGTAAAACCAAAAGTTCTTGCTCCTAATATGTATGCTATAGATGTTGAACCACTCCCCCCTCGCTGTAGGAACAATAGGGAAGTTCACCTAGATTATCTCAATCATCTTAAGGAAAGTATAGAAACCCTTCGCAAGATTATCAAGGAAGCCAGGGTTGAAAGACCTTTAGATCGATCACTTGCCTTTGCTTACCTTTATACTAAACATTCTCAGGAACTGTTAGAGTATGCATTCGGCACTTGTCCGAAAGACTTCAATAAAAAGGATAACAAACATCCTACTACCCTTTTAACTAGGAAAAAACAAGTTACTTTTGAGAACCAATATGAAACATCAAATAATAACACACACACATGTAGAGAAACTGAACATTCATAAGACTAATGTCCCTGTGATTCCTTCTACAGGAGTAAACAGTTGCACTGATGCTAGCAGATCAAAACCTAGGAGCAATGCCAAGAAAAATAGGATCTTGCTAGCTAAAAGTTTCCACAAGAAGAAAGTAGAAGATCACCCTAGGACCAATAAGTTTAATTTGAAAACCATGAATCATGTTGATTCTAGTATTAGCTCTAAGCGTACTGTAATTGTAGGATCCCTAGATCATTCCATGTATGAAGCACAAGATCAATGGCACAAAGATTTAAACAATGAAGAACTTTTGTTGAAAGAAAACAAAGAGAGGCTACAAACCCTTAAGATGGAAAATAATAATGGAGAAGCTTACCTAAATTTGACTAAACTAGGAGTATTTATACTAATAAGGATTTACCTTTGAGGGCTTTCTATTTGAGCTTTTTACATCTTGGCCCTTATACATAATAAACATTAAATAACATAGTCTTTCGAGCTAGACTTTTGTCTTGTAACTTCGAGTGACCGAAGCTTCTTTGTTTGGGTCCATTTAGGTGAACCTAACACAACCATTGGACAAGTAGACTCAATATGGCATCATCAACACAAGTGTGAGTTATGATCCGATGCATATTCTTTTCATCAAAAAAAGAATGTAATTATTTTCATATCAATCAAGTGTGATTGAGTTATGTAAATCCAAGATGATATCTTTTGTTATGTTTTGATATAATCTTGAAACTAAACAAATAAGAATCCGATTTTATGTCCATACACGAAAACTTGTCAATTAGATTCAATAAAGATATCAATAATAGTTTGAATAATGAATTGAAATATTCTCGAAATCTTTCTTGACCCTCACGAACACTCATTTAAAAGAAAATAACTAAATATTTAAATAGTGTGTTCCATTAATCCCAAGATTAGTTGTAAGGCGAGGTTGATGAATAATGATAAGTTAATTTCTTATTTCAAGATCGTCGTAAATTTTACTTGTGCGAAAAACTATTTGTTGTTATGTATAATATGCATAGTTTTTGATATTTTATGAGTATATAAATGAGTTTTCTAACAATTTTTATACAATACACATCTTTTGTAAAATACTATATGTTTTTTTTAAATATAATTATGTGTGTATGTTAGAACCATGCAAGCACAAGCATTTTTTTTTCTTAGTTACTAGTGTATTAATACAATCTTTTCTTTTGTTTAACCAACCCAAGGTTAAACAAAGCAAGTTTTTGACAATATTAAACGTGTTGTTAAAAATAGATTAAATCATTGGAAATATTTAGGTGACTAGTTTTAACATATTTAATAATACACTTGAAAAGTCATTGAACTCTTATTCCTAAGTATGTTCCCTTATTTGAAAATATTTACAAGGTGCTTATGTAACATTTGTAAAATAAGTGATCTATGCCTATATGCTATGCAAGAACAATTTCGCAATCATAATGCAAGAAATCTAACATAAGTTCTAGTTAGGCATAATCCGAAAAACTAGCTACAAACGAATAGTGTACATGGCACATGTGCATAGATATTCAATTAGCTCAATTACAAATAGTAACGATCATTTTATAATTTCTATTAACAAACTTAAGACACAAAGAAATGCACATAATCACATAGCATAACACATAAAAGTATTTGTCGTCGTCTTGTGTATTAGATACAACAATGTATACATAGCTCGGTTTTATTTGAAAATAAAATACTTTCCTCCCCATTTCAAAAATCAAGTTTAATATTTTTGAAAAGTTAATTACACTATATTTCAAAGATATACCGACTAGAAATGTCCGACTCGAAAGGAAAAGATCAAATACAAGTTTTACATTAAAACGAGACTCAACGTTTTAGACAATAAGTAGTATTTTGCCTTTCTGACTAGTTTAAGTTTGAAATAAATACTTGGAAGTATTTTTATATGAAAGTAGACTCAATTATATTCGAAATGGCGGGTGGCACGACTTCTACGGAGTTACGGTTGATTTTATATGAATTTTCAAAGTTTTTGAAAATCTGCCGAATCAGACAGGTGGTCCCCTTAAATATAAGGGGGCCGGCCAGGAATTAAGGGGGCCGCCCAAACAATTAAGGGGGCCGGCCATCTGACACTCAGATTTGCATTTTTTGTACAAAATTGTTTACTGACTTTGCGTAAAGGTGTACAACTTTCGGAACTTAATACCGAACATATAACACTTATTTTAAGCATCATTTTTACCTTGAGCTAGTATAATTAGTGTATTTAACAACAAAACTAATACAAGTTAACCAACAAAACACTTTTCATATTTAATCCCCCTTAATGGGTAATTTAATACATAGATCGAACTTAATTTTTAAAACCATTTGTTTTGAAATTTAGAGCGACGTGGCTCCTAATACCAATTGTGGAAATCGTAGAGGGGGGTGAATACGTTTCCATTTAAAAAACTTAAAACATTTTGTATCAAATTATAGATCAAGTTGAATGCAATATGAGAAATGTGAATAATACATATATATATCCACTAGAACATGGCATAGCAATATAAACACAATCATAATGTTGACTTCTATCCATGACACAATCATCATATAAACAATATAAGCAACAATCAACACACATATAGATCTAATGCAAATATAAATGTAAGGCGATAAGGTAAAGCGAAAAGTAAAAGAAAGTGCAAACCAAACGCGATGATTTATAGTGGTTCGATCATGAAGCACTTCTTCGCCCTACTCCACTCCACGAGTCAACTTGAGAGTTACTTCACTAGTCAACAAGCTCCCTTTAGGCGAAGAAAACCGTACACGACTAAGCTTACACCGATTTCCGACACTAAGCCAAATGTTGAGTTCTAATCATAGCTAGAACCAATCTATCACAACACAACACACCACTTCACGACAATTCACAACTTGGCTTCACTACATGACTTCACTCTACTTCATAACTTCTCTTCACTTTGCTTCACAACTTCACTTCACCAAGACACTACTACGATCACACCAATCTATCACAACTTACTAAGATCAAACACTACTTACTAAGATTACCCCGATCTAAATATACTCTTGACGATCACCACAATCTAACAACTATACATACCATGATCACACGGGATCTAACTATTAACACAAGTTTGGAAATAATGAAACTGATCTAGTGTGTGTGGTGTGTGTAGGTACGACATGTCCGGATGCACTAACTATAGCTACATAACTTCGTATCTTAATGATAACGAGAGTTCTTCTCTTGCACTTAGAGGAATAAGCTTGAATCACTTGAAAACAAATGCTTAATATTAAATGATCAATGGAATGAAAGGAGAGTATAAACTGATTTAGAATAGAAAGAAAGTGTGTGTAAAAGGTGAAAAAATCAACGGGAAATAGTCCAGTATTTATAGGCCAGCTGAGCTGGTTTTTTGTCTGGGCGGTCCCCTTAATTAGGGTGCCGGTCCCCTTAAAATTAAGGGGGCCGCCCAGCCCAGACGCTCCTTTTTTTTTCTTTTCTAGGGGAGGTGTGTTCTGGAACATTTCTAGCCGTTTTTGGGTAGAAATTTTGAATTAAAAATATTTATTTAAATAAAACATTTCTTTTAAATCTAAAAATATTTTGTAAAAGTTATAAAAATATCTGTGACATTTTTATAAAAAAATGTGAGGTTAAATAAAAATTCTTTTGATCATAAATAAATTAAGCATTTTGTGGAAAACTAGAAGGGAGGTTGAATAGTTTACCGCTTTTTAATTTAATATTTAAAATTTGTTTATAAAATATTGATTCGACTTTTTGTGATTCAATACTTGCACAATATGAACAATATAATATGTAGATGTAATAAAAGATAGAGTTGGTAGTCAAACCGCACCACAATGATTTTAGTGGTTCGGTTTACGAAGCTCTTCTTCGGCCTACTCCACTCCCCGAGCACCAAACTTTAGAGTTTTTTCACTATGTCAAAAAGCTCCCTTATGGCGGAGAAAACCGTATACAACGTTGCTTATATCAATTTCCGACATAAGTAGATGTCGAGTTCTAATTGCTAGAACAACTCTATCACAACACAACTTCGGACTTTAAAGTTTCACGACTCACAACTTCTCAACTCACTACACAACTTATCTTCCACCTGATACGACTCACAACTTCTTAATCTTCACAACTTCACCACATTCACAACTTCTTCTCACCACACTTACTTATATCACAACTATCTAACACTACTAAAAAGGATCATCCAAGATCCAACTTTACTTACAACAAATCACCAAAATCTAACAATACAAACTTACAAGATTTACAAGGTATATATGGATGCAACAAGATTGCAATATGAATTTTGGGGTGTAATACTTTTCATAGATGATAAAAATATTTTCTCATGCACTTGAGGAACTGAGCTTGGATCACTTGGAAACAAAGCTAAAATGATTAATGATCAACGGATATTAGAGAAGAATATGTGGGTTGTTTTAAGCAGAAAGAATGAGTGCAAATGGTGAGAAAAATGTTAGGGAATAGTCTAGTATTTATAGGACAGACTAGAGGAGCGTAGTCTATGGCCGGCCTACTTAAATAGGGTGTCGGCCCCCTTAAATTTAAGGAGGCCGCCCATGTAATTAAGGAGGCCGCCCCTTATACAGACACTCCCTTTTTGTCCTATTAAGGGGAGGTGTTTACTGACCTGATTTAGCCGTTTGTGGTCCGAAAAAATATGAAATTCAAAATGTTTATGTTGAATAAAACATTTCTTTTAAATGTTAGAAATTTTTGTGATGTTCTAAAGATGCTCTTTCCTACATTTTATAAAAATTTCCTTTGATCATAAAATGCATCAAGCATTTATTTATTCATACCTTGAAGTGATATAATTTTGAAATGAATATTTACTCCTAATTTACTTGTTTTGTTTTTAATTTTTCATTGAATGTTTTTATATTTTTTTGATTATCAAATGTAAGGATGTTGAACCATATTAATAATGTTTTTTAGGCATTATTTCTTTCAACAATCTCTCTTGTTTTGATGATTACAAAATTTAAACTCATTAAATGTAAAATTATTTTTAAACAAAAAAAAAAAAAAAAAAAAAAAAAAAAAAAAAAAAAAAAAAAAAAAATAAAAAAAAAAAAAAAAACAAAATAAAAAAAAAATAAAGTATTTAGTGAGTTATATATCATTTCTCCTCCCTTTAGTAAATCAAAAAGGCATCGTCGAGAATTGCTTTAAAATTGACGGACAATACTTCCCCTTGATGTCGTGCTCCCCGTTCGAGGGCACCAAGGAATCGTGTTATGGTTGTTTTGGCTACAAAACGAGTTAGAACAATACAAAATATTTCTAACATGTAGCAAATAGAAAAAAATATGACAATTGCAAGCAAACATCAAAAAGGGACTAGTCATCATTTGAGGGGAAATGTGTGTAACAACAACAAGAATACAGGAAATAAGGGATAAAGTATGCTTTTGTATGGCATATTAATACATCATAAAAAAATCCTAAATAGCCATAGAAGGATTTTTGACTTGCTTGCGACACAAAAGGGTTTGACGATTTTTTGTAGGCATGTTATGAGATTAGATGATTGTTGATGGAGAGTGTGGAGCGGAGGTGGTTGTGGAATGATAGTCTCTTTGAACTTGAGGAGGTGGATGTGGTCGAGTGAGAAGATATTCAATCTAATTGATACTCTCACTCAACGCAAGGAATTGTTTTTGGTTGTAGGATGCAACATAGGCAATAACCCATATGAGTTTCAACTTGCTCAATGTTGAGGGTGTGTGGGTAGCGTTGGGTGGTATGGTGTTGATGGGATGTTGTTTTGTTGTAGAGAGAGCTGCATTTGCCTAAGACAAGTTGATAGATCTTGTAGTTGATTGATGTCAATCAATAGGCTTTTTCTATTGTAGATAGAGATGATGAGTTTAAGTTTGGTTGTGATTAAGTGTAATGTCACTTTGAGGTGGAAACTTGAGTGAGGTTTCATGTGGATGAATGGGTGAAATTGGGAAGTTGAGGATGTGATACATCTAGAGGTGATGTGAAAGTGTCTTGATGTGAGGAATGGTAATGTTTGATTAGGGTGAATTGTTTTCTTGAGATGGTTCATGATGAGGAGTGAGTGGTTTTGGTATTGGTGAAGTGGAATTGAGTACATTTGATGTGTTGCAAATGTTTGGTTTCTTTCTCCAAATGGGTTTCACACTTATTTTGGCTACCCTTGATGGTTTGGATGTGTGTTTGTTAGGAGATGTCATTGCGAGGATGATTGTTATGTAGGTGAATGAGGATGTATTTATAGTGAGGGATAGGTTCAAATAAGGAAGTATAGGAGATTCAAAGGATCAATTCCAATAAATGTTGTGAGTTTTAGGGAAACAGGTGGCTAAGTATACGGGTGTTTAGTTAAAAAGGGGAAGAAAGATACTGTTTTCCTGTGCATGCCTAGGCCGGTCCCCTTAAAATTAAGGGGGCCGCCCTGTATGAATTAAGGGGGCCGCCTACTGTCATTTCCTAAATTTTCAAAAAATTGATTTTTCTTAAAAAATTTGTAAGGGTTTCAGTTTTGGTGGTTGATTTGCAGCAAGTCTATCCTTTTATGGCAATTAAGATATTTTAGCATATAACAATTAAGCATTCAACAAGATATTGAACTCTTATTCCTAAGTATATTCCCAAACTCAAAAAGATTTACAAGATGTTTATGTAACATTTGTAAATTAAGTGATCTATGCCTATATGCAATGCAAATACAATTTCGCAACTTAGTACAAGAAATCTAGCATGAGTTCTAGTTAGGCATAATCCGAAAAAATATCTACCAACGAATAGATACATGGCACATGTGCTTATATATTCAATTAAGCTCAATTTAAAATTAGCGACGATCATTAATAATATCTATTAGCAACTTAAGACATAATACAAGAGCCACATAATCCATCTGCTTAACACATAAGAGTACTTGTCGTCGTTTTTGTATTAGATACCAACAATGTATACTTAGCTCAGTTTTGTTTAAAAACGAATTAGTTTCCTCCCCATTTTAAAAATTAACCAATTTTAATATTTTTGAAAAGTTAACTATACCATTTTTCAAAGATACCAACTAGAAATGTCCGACTTGAAAGAAAAAGATAAAATACAAGTTTTACGTTAAACCGAGACTCAACGTTTTGGACAATAAGTAGTATTTTGCCTTCCTGACTTATTTAAGTTTGAAATAAATACTTGGAAGTATTTTTATATGAAAGTAGACTCAATTATCTTCAAAATGGCGGGTGGTACGACTTCTACGGACTTACGGTTAATTTTATATGAATTTTTAAAGTTTCCAAAAATTTGCCTAATCAGATAGGTGGTCCCCTTAAATATAAAGGGGTCGGCCAGGAATTAAGGGGACCGGCCATCTGACACTCAACTTTTCCATTTTTTTTTACAAAATTGTTTAGACAGTCTTGGAGAAAGGTGTACAACTTTCTGAACTTAATTATGAACATATAACACTTATTTTAAGCATCATTTTTACTTGAGTAGTATATATGTGTTATTTAACACAAAAACTAATACAAAGTTTAAGCAAACAAAAATACTTTTCATATTTAATCCCCTTTCATGTGTAAGTTGGATACATGGATCGTACTTAATTTTAAAACTATTGTTTTGAAAATTAGAGCGACGTGGCTCCTAATACCAATTGTGGAAATCGTAGAGGGGGTGAATACGTTTCCATTTAAAAACTCAAATTATTTCGTATCAAATTATCCATCAAGTTGGATGCAATTGATTTTTTTAGTGTGAATATTACATCTATATCCATAGGATACATGTCATTAGCATATAAAACATAATCATATGTTAACTTCTCTCCATGACACAATCTTATCCAAAACATATAAGAGAAATCACCACACAAATAGATCTAAAGCAATATAAATGTAAGGCGTATGGTAAATAAAGATGTAAAGCGGAAAAGTAAAAGAAAGTGCCAAACGAACGCGATGATTTATAGTGGTTCGGTCACGAAGCACATCTTCGCCGTACTCCACTCCCCGAGTACCCAACTCGAGAGTTACTTCACTAGTCAAAAAGCTCCCTTTAGGCGGAGAAAACCATACACAACTAAGCTTACACCGATTTCCGACACTAAGCCAAATGTCGAGTTCTAATCCTAGCTAGAACCAATCTATCACAACTAACCACACCACTTCACGACAATTCACTACTTCACTTCACCACACAACTTTTTCTTCACTCCACAACTTCACTTCACTTCACAACTTCTCTACCCTTCACAACTTTTCTATACTTCACTTCAACTAGACACTACCTTCATCACACCAATCTAACACTACTTACTAGTTCACCCGATCTAAATTTATTTTGTCGATCTCCAAATTAACAACTTTTTTCTTACCATGATCACCACGATCACCACGATCTAACTATCACACAAGTTTGGAATACATGGACTCGATCTATACATTGTGAATGTAAGACATGTTACGAATGCACTAACTAAGCTACATAACTTCGTATCTTAATGATAACGAGAGTTCTTCTCTTGCACTTAGAGGAATAAGCTTGAATCACTTGAAAACAAATGCTTAATATTAAATGATCAAAGGAATGAAAGGAGGGTATAAACTGATTTAGAACAGAAAGAAGGTGTGTGCAAAAGGTGAGAAAATCAACGGGAAATAGTCCAGTATTTATAGGCCAGCTGAGCTGGATTTTTGTCTGGGTGGTCCCCTTAATTAGGGTGCCGGTCACCTTAAAATTAAGGGGGCCGCCCAGCTCAGACGCTCCTTTTTTTTCTTTTCTGAGGGAGGTGTTTTCTGGAACATTTCTAGCCGTTTTTGGGTAGAAATTTTGAATTCAAAATATTTATTTAAATAAAACATTTCTTTTAAATCTAAAAATATTTTGTAAAAGTTATAAAAATGTTTGTGAATTTTTATAAAAAAATGTGAGGTTAAATAAAAATTCTTTTGATCATAAATAAATTAAGCATTTTGTGAAAAACTAGAAGGTAAGTTGAATAGTTTACCGCTTTTTAATTTAATATTTAAAATTTGTTTATAAAAACTTAGATTCGACTTTTTGTGAATTCAATACTTGCACAATATGAACAATGTAAATATGTAGAAGTAAATAAAAGATAAGAGTTGGAAAGATCAAACCGCAACACAAGGATTTATAGTGGTTCGGTTACGAAGCTCTTCTTCGGCCTACTCCACTCCCCGAGCACCAAACTCGAGAGTTTTCTTCACTATGTCAACAACCTCCCTTATGGCGGAGAAAACCGTACACAACATTGCTTATATCAATTTCCGACACTAAGCTAGATGTCGAGTTCCAATCTTAGCTAGAACCATGAGCAATATTAACTTGATCACGATTACACAACTTCTTCAATCTTCACAACTTCACACCTTCACACCTTCACAACTTCTTCTCACCACACTACTTATATCACAACTATCTAACACTACTAAAAAGGATCACCAAGATCTAACTATACTTACAACAATCACCAAATCCTAACAACTACACAACTTTACAAGATTTACAAAAGATTTACAAGGTATGATATGGATGCAACAAGATTGCAATATGGATTTTAGGGTGTAATACTTCTTCACTAGATAATGGAAGTATTCTTCTCTTGCACTTGAGAAATTGAGCTTGGATCACTTGGAAACAAAGCTAAATGATTAAATGATTAAATGATCAAAGGATTTAAGAGAGGATATGTGGGCTGTTTTAAGTAGAAAAAATGAGTACAAAAGGTGAGAAAAATGTTGGAGAATAGTCCAGTATTTATAGGACAAAAAGGAGGAGCGGGGTCTATGGCCGGCCCCCTTAAATAGGGTGCCGGCCCCCTTAAAATTAAGGGGGCCGCCCATGTAATTAAGGGGGTCGCCCCTTATTCAGACGCTCCCTTTTTGTCCTATTCAGGGGAGGTGTTTACTGGACCATTTTTAGCCGTTTTAGGTCCAAAAATTTGAAATTCAAAATGTTTATTTTGAATAAAACATTTCTTTTAAATGTAAAAAATGTTTTGTGATGTTTATAAAAAGTTTACAACATTTTATAAAAGTTTCATTTGATCATAAAATGCATCAAGCATTTGTTTATTCATACCTTGGAGTGATATAAGTTTGAAATGAATATTTACTACTAAATACTTGTTTACGTTTAATTTTACGTTGAACGTTTTTATATTTTGTGATTATCAAAACGTAAAGATGTGAAAAAATATTATTAATGTTTTTAGGCATTATATTTTATCAACACAAACATCAAAGCAAAAAAATACTTCATTCATTTAAGACAATGTGTGTGAATAACACACAAGCATACATAAATAAAAAACAAATATGCTTTAGAAGGATATTAATACATAAAGAAAAATCCTAAATAGCCATAGAAGGATTTTGACTTGCTTGCGATACAAAAGGATTTAACGATTATTTGAAGGCATATTACGAGATTAGTTAGTTGGAGAGTTTGGAGCGGAGGCGGTTGTGGAAGGGTAATCTCTTTGAACTCTAGGTGGTGGATGAGGTCGAGTGAGGAGGAATTCAATCCAATTGATATCCTCACTTAAAGCAAGGAATTATTTTTAGGTGAAGATGCAACAAGGGCAATACCCAACATGGGTTTCAACTTGGTTGATGTTGAGGGTGTGTGGTAAGTTTGGAGAGTAAGGTGATGAGGGAATGTTTTTTTGTTGTTGAGTGAGATGCATGCTAAGAGGATAGATAGGTCTTGTAGTTGATTAATGTCATCAACTAGGCTTTCTTTACTTGGAGATAGAGGTGGTGTGTGTTGAGTTTGGTTGTTACTTTGAGGTGGAGCTTGAGTGTGAGCAATATGTGAGTTGATGGGTGAGATGGGAAGTGGAGGATGTGAGACAACTTATGGTGATGTGGGAGTATCCTTAATGTAAGGATTTAGTAATGCTTAATTGGGGTGATTGTTTTCTTGAGATGGTTCATGATGAGGAGTGAGTGGTTTTGGTATTGGTGAAGTTGTATTGAGCACATTTGATGTGTTATAAAGGTTTGGTTTCTTCCTCCAAATGGGTTTCACACTCATTTTGGCAACCCTTAATGGTTTGGATGTGGGTTTGTTATGATTGTGATGATGATGAATGAGGATGTATTTATAGTGGAGGAAAGGTTTAAATTAGGACAAATGAACATTCAAAGGATTAAATCTAAGAAAAGTTTGTGAATTTAGGGAAACAGTAGCTAAGTCTATAGGGTGTTTGGTTAAAAAGAAAAGAAAAATAGTGTTCTTTGGTTAAAAAGAAAAGAAAAATACTATTTTCCCCATGTTTGCCTAGGTCGGTCCCCTTAAAATTAAGGGGCACGCCCTTTATGAATTAAGGGGGCCGCCTACTAGGATTTCCCAGATTTCCCAAAATTCGATTTTTCTCAAAATTTTGTGTGAGGGTTTCTGTTTTGGTGGTTAGTTTGCAGCAAGTCCATCCTTTTATGGCAATTAAGGTTTTTAGCACATAGCATTTAAGCATTCAACATTCTATATATATATATATATATATATATATATATATATATATGACAAGATGTAGGACAAAACTATTTCACATATATTTAGCATATACTCATATATAATGGGAGAACCAAAAAAAATGAAGAACATATATAAAATAGTAACAAGATATGATGCACAAAGAATTTTTTTTGTCATGAGGGCTAAGTTAAGAATGAACTAAACTTATGTGCAAGTACTAGTGTGTGCCTAAATGCGACAAATGTGGAGTGGCGATTATTTCGACACTAAGACATGCAAAACCAAAGAAATAATCCAAATTCTCCTTCATTTAATTTTGTTCAACCAAGATTGTCGAAAAATATATATTAGATTATATACTTTTCACAACAAGTAAGGCACTCATTATGCATATGTGAAAAATATTTTTAGCATATCTTAACAATATATGAAACTTGATTTTTATGTGCTCCTAGTTGTGAGAAGAACTTTTTAGAAAATAATAGATTGGGATTATTGTATATATGTATAATGAGATATGCATTGAGATAGAAGAATTAGTAGAAGTTTGTTTATAAACTTTTCCCAATCTTGTGTTTTTGTGTGAAATAGAGCCTAGACTCAGAAAAGAAAAAAAATTGTCAGTGAGTGGTCCCCTTAAAATTAAGGGGGCCGCCATCTGTTTGAAAAAATTCTCAGGATTTTTGTCAAACAATTTTTTTTGATGATTTCTTTATTATGCCGA
>BQNB010177682.1:2390-12943 GCA_026074375.1 Tanacetum coccineum
TTTCATTTTAGGTAAGTGATTCAAACTTAATTCTGCATGGAAATAAAGATTATTCATTCTTACAATAATTAAATACCAAAGATGAAAATATCAAATGTGTTTATGCATAAAAACCATCATTAACCATTTTTAGGCTTGAAGTATTTAACTCTTAAAGGCAAACATCAAACATGTTTGCCTTAGTTTTTCGTATTCATTTTAGATATGAAATATTTCAAACAAAAGTTGAATGACCATTCAAAACAGATAGAATTTGTATTGTTGCAGGACCCAACGGATCATGCATATCCGACGGATCCTTACAAGAGTCCGTGGATCCGTCTAGCTCTAGTCTAAGTTCTATCTTGCCTGTTTAAACAAGACATTTGCTATCATTTTCATCACTCATTGCATACATCTTTCTAGCATTATATAACATTCTCATACAATTTTTTTCTCATTATCTTGTTCTACATTCATTCAAGTGATCCATTTCTTTACCAAGGAAGAACACAATAAGTTCCAAGTCTTTTTGTGTTTTAGTTATAGTCTTATATTTGCAACTTTGTATTAGCCAACTATTTTATCGTCTAATAACTTGAATTTAAAAGTAAATCCAAATATTCTTTGAATGAAAAGAGTGTATAAGAGATTCTATTTTCTAAATGGCATCTCCAAAAATATTCCATATTAATTCTTTTGGCTGATTTACTGTATATTTTGTATAGAGTAAATTGCAAAATTGGTCTTTGTAGTTTGGTCAAAATGCAGTTTCAGTCCCTATTTTCAAAAGTGTACTCGTCATTCTTATGACAAAACAAACAAGTGCACATCTGGTCTTTGGCTAAAGTTAAATTACTAAGCTACCTTTTTCATCTGTACTTTCACTTTGGTCACTGTAACGGTAACTTTCATCAGGGACCAAGAGTGCACTTGTAAGTTTTTCACAAAGACGACGAGTGCACCTTCGAAAGGATAGATATTGAACATGTAATTTGGTCAAACAATAAGGACTAATTTTGCAATTCACTATTTTGTATAAAACCGATAACATAGCTTTCTTTTACGATAAAAGTATGAAGGTGTTTGATATGAGGGTATGGAATAGAAGAAATGACTTTCATTATAAATAAAATTGTTTGGTTGGGTTGTTAATTTTCAAATTTGGGAATGAAACCTAAGAATCGGGCATATCTTCATACCCATCAATGATGATGAGTTTGTAAACCCGTAACCACTCATACTCATAATGATAATGATTCCCGTTACAAACAAACCCCCATAAAGCTTTGTACAAATTCCGCCTTGTAAGATATGTCCAACGTTGTGAGCAAAAAGGACCCGGACGGAACGGCGACGTTATTTCGGTCCGATTCGTTCGGTCGGTCCTGCGGTTATTGCTTCTTTTTCAATTCGTTCATCGGTCTCTGGCCATGGTCTTATTAAAAACCGGTCCTCGGTCCGGTCCGGTCTTATAAAAAACCCGACGATTATGCCGTGTAGGACCGGATCAGACCGAAGACCGAACCGGATCGGACCAACCCGGACCGGACCGGACCATTTCGGTCCAGCGTTTTGGACCAATTCGGTTTTGGTCCGGTCCGGTCCGGGACGCGGAGCGTGAGCACACCTAGAGATGTTATAGGACAACTTACGAACGTTAAATTGTCTTTATTTGTGTATGATATCTTGTAGAAATGATATTTTATTTGAGTCAAAATAACAATATTTAGAATGTTTTATTGAAGAAGTTATGCTATTTCGTACACATAATAAATAACTTATTGGAAACATGCATGCTAATACGACAATTCTATGGATAACTTATGAACATATGCAATAATGGTCATTGGACCGTGACCATTTTTTAACTTTTTGTCTTGATTTATAAGTCATTATGTCGACTGTGTTATTTAATTTTTATTTTTTTTCCAATTACACGAACGAGGTTCGTAACTCGCGTGTAATCGCGGAACGCGCGGGATTAATTTTGTAACGGACCGATAACTCTAGGTATTGCTTATCAGTTGTTGGACTAACCTTGCAATGAACCGATAACCTTTAGGACTATTTCTGTAAATTAAAAATATATATTAAACTTCAACAATTTTTTTAAAAGCGTAGGTATATCAGAAGCATTGCAATATTGAGCTCGTTTTGTTCGCAATTCGACAATCTTTGCAATGGCATATTTTTTTACGAATGAATCGATAGATATACGCTTCATATTTGATAAATAAATTTTTTATATATAAAAAAGTCGTAAATAGGTAAAAGTTTAAGATCTTTTTAGTAACTTTTCGTAAAGTATGAGGGTGTGTTTTACAAGTTTATTTTTTTTAATAATTTTTAATATTATATAACTTATAGAGTTAAGTACATTTTTGGTCCTTGTGGTTTGGTGCGTTTTTCACTTTTGGTCCAAAATTCAAAAAAGGTTTGTTTTTGGTCCAAAAGACATAGTTTCGTTCCACTTTTAGTCTAAAAGACATAGTTTTGTGACACTTTTGGTCCAAAAGACATAATTTCGTTCCATTTTTAGTCCAAAAATTTTAGTCCAAATTTACGGAATTGGACTAAATTGACTAAAACGTGGACGAAACTATGTTTTAGGACCACAATCAATCTTATTGATTTGACATAAAGTGATTAACTAACCCATTAACCCCCCCCCAAACCAAAAGAAAACCATAAAAAATAGTATTAACCGCTTTCTGATAGTTTATTACTTGTTGACAAGGCCCGCCTCGTTTGGAAGTTTAAGTTTTGTAGTGTGTAGGTTAAAATTATTTTATTATTGCTGGTGTGTTTATGTAGACAATATGAAAACATGATTTAGCAAAAATAGATAAGATATAACACATATATATAAAGTATTAATATAAAAGCTAATTTAATATATTTACAATATTATTCTTAAAAGCAGAAGCCTCTAGATTAGCCACTCATCGTCTTTTTGGCGCTTCAAAGCGCTTTAGTGCAAAACGCCTTGCTTCGTCACTTAAACGCTCGCCTTTCTTACTTTTCAAAATATACTACGAATTTTATGTTTCATCAAATATATCACATGCACAAGCGCTCTTTGGCACCTTCTTGATAGACAGCCATCATATCCATAGTGAAACTTTATACTCTGAAGAACAGCTGTTGCTTATATGAAGTTATCCAGTGGATGTTTGAATCTTGAAAGAGATACCAAATCAATAGACATCTCACACCTCATTTGGACTCGTGCACAATATTAAGTCTTCTCAATACAAAATTGACACTCAAAAGCACATCTTTAATCTCAGACAACATTAAACAGAAATTAACAAGCTAAGCCCAACCTTCGTTTATAGCATACCAATTAGACGGTATACAGTCATAACTCAGAACAACAGAGATTTCAAACGTAATTGTCGACATAAAAGTTCATAAATGTTTCGCTCTTTTGCTTTGCCAGAACGCTCTTAGAAAAAGAATTGTCCAGTTTTAGAAAATCTGTATACTGATAATGATAAGTTGATAACTATAGTAACAACCGTCAATTATATTTACTTGCACGGGATATGCTTCATAGGTGTTTCTGGTTATTGTATATAGTATGTCATCATGTATTTTATTGTTGTCAAGTTTACCTAAAGCATGATACCCAATATTCACCCAAACTCAATAACATTTAGAAGATTAGAAGTATTTGTAGTTTGATATATACTTCATATTACATGCCCTAAAACATCTTTCTCACCTGTCTAACCAGTTTCAGTTAGGGTGGTAATATATGTCGGGTTCAGATTAGCTGTCTCAGGTATAAGATTCTTAACTCTCAGCTACATAGCTTTTTTATAAAGGATTAATAAAGTATATTTCACTTGCTTGTCTCATTAAACTAAGACAACACATGCTTTTCAATAGGGGTTATTGGATAACAAATTACTTTGTAGGACATTCCCACGAATGATGTTGCTTTTAAAAAATCGTTTGCAGAACATGTGTGTCTGTCTTGCCAACTTAGTAAAACTGCATACGGCTACACATTAGGAGAAAGCTTATGCTATATGTGTAAGAAAAAGAGAAGTGTGCATAGGGGTATCATCATTACAGAAGAATACGCTATTAAATAAGTAGCAAACAAAGACAGATATACCCCTATAGGACAAATACTATCTTCTGGATATGTAACCAGACAATGAAAGCTAGCACAAATTGGTACATTTATCTTTGCCTACCTGCTTGCTTCACCTTTCTACAACATCTTAATTAACCAAGCAAAATATTCAATTGATGCATGTATTACATTGCAACTCAGATATTACAATATCTGAAATAGGAACAAATACAAAAGTGTGTGTCAGTTTTGTTTTTGGTTTTACCTGGTGATGGGTCCTGAGAAGGACTTTGCAATTTGCATGGATCCATTGTACATGGTTCAATGCCTTGAAAAAGTTTTCATATAATTCTTCCTCCCTCAGTGCATTTATCTACAGAAGTAACACTACAATTAAGTACATCACATTCTATCAAGTTTCTAATTCAATAGAAGCATGGGGTTTAATTATAAATTATCACTATAAAAACTCATCACCTCTTTGTTTGAAAGTTGATAATCTCGAATTTTTCACCAATTCATCAAGTTTCTAATTCAATGACAGTAAATTTTTCACCAATTCATACTTTTTACTCTACAAAACAGAAAAAAAAAACGTTTTCATATTTTGAAATAATGTCCATTATGAGCTAACGTTTTAAGGTATTGAGTGGAAAGATATTTAATCATTCTCATTTGAAATGAAAAACAGGGTGAAAATTCGTTTTTAAAGACATGTGGAGCTAAGATATGCCTGTAAACCTTCACATGTTAAGGAATATGCCAATAAATATACGTAGCATTGGTTTAAAATCTCAAGGTTACTCATTAGATAGTCATAAAAAAAGAACAACCAATCTGAAGACTTACCTGGCCAGTAGCATCAATTACCATTACATGTATGAAAAATGAGCCATGTTTTAGTATCAATGTTATAACTATAACTTATCCAAATTCCACCTGAACTTCTATCACCGTTGGTGTAGCACTCTCTGGCTGTTCAACGGAAACTAATGTTGTGGTTTCTTGAGTTTACTTGCGGGGTAGAGCTATCCATTTGCGCAGAAGTCTTGGTTCCTGAAGCTTCTATATCTAATTGCTGGGTAGAGCTCTCCAGCTGTGCAGATGTCTGTTTTTGGAGCTGCTGAATCTAATTGTGTGGTAGAGCTTTCTGTCTGTAAAGATGGCGCAGTTTCTGTTGGAACTAAAATTTGGACAATTTCTGAGGGTTTGAACTTGGTAATGTAGTAACTAAGGGATGGGCCTGAGTAATCTAATGTTTGTGTCTGAGGTGAGTTCTTCCCTACTTGGAGGAGTATTGTAGATGCAGAAGCTACACCAATAAAGGCTCCAAAAGCAAATAATGCTGCTGTATTCTCAGATCCATCAGTTGGTGTACCTGATGTCCCTGAGCCAAGTGCACTCACTGCCATGTAGACTATAGGCTGCACACGTAGACCGTAGGCTGCACGAGTTTATAGACATCAAATTATTATCAATCCCCTATAACCTATAAAAAATGCAATACTTTATGTTCGCAAACCCAATCCGAATTAACAAACATGAGATGCTTGTTTAAGATGATACTTACCGGTTCACTTTCTTTATGTGTATCACACCAGAACCAGTTTTAGCTTCAACATGACGCAATACTCTTACTAAAACTTCCCGTACTTAAAAACTGGGGAGTTATGGATCTATAGAGTCATAAGGATGGGAATAATACCTTACTTTCAGGATCATTGCCATTTGGGACACTCACATGGTAATAGTAAATGTGTGATTTAGTATACACCAATTACATCCGCTTAGTTTAGTGCTGAAGGTCCTATTCCTCCTAAAACTGTTGAACAAAAGCTAGCAAGGAAAAATGAACTAAAAGCAAAAATCACTCTTATGCTAGCCATTCTTGATGAGCACCTACTAAAGTTTCATGCCTACAAGGATGCAAAGTTCCTATGGGAAGCTATCAAGAATAGGTTTGGAGGCAATAAGGAATCAAAAAAGTAGTAAAAGACAATTCTCAAGCAGAATTATGAAAACTTTCTGCATCAAGTCAGAAGGACTGGATAAAACCTTATGAGAGCGTTTCATCAAGCTCATCAAGTCAACCTTGAAATCCATGGTGAAGTGATCTCTCAGGAAGGATGCAAATTTGAATTTGTTAAGTAGCTACCTTCAGCTTGTTCAATATTGCTTCTAATCATGATAAACAAATTTGATCTATGACACTTGTGAGCATGAATGATTGAGGATAATATCATGAACGGTGTATGATTCTGAGATCTATATGGCTAATCAAGTTCAGATTAATTCTCAGAATGGTGCTTGTGTGTTCTCGGAAACTATAGCGTACTAATGAACAGTTAATACATGCTTATAGTGCTTTCTGCTGCTGTTTCTAAGAGATCAAGCTTTATGCATCATATGTTGATGATGTCATGTTTTCTTTCTTTTCCAACCAATCCAATGCCCCACAGTTAGACTATGAAGATTTGGAACAGATTAATGCTGATGATCTTGAAGAAATGGATCTCAAATGGCAAGTGGCAATGCTTACCATGAGAGTTAAGAGGCTATATCATCGAAAACTGAAGGAAGCTAGATTTAAATAGAAAAGAGACTGTTGGCTTTGACAGGACAAAGTTGAATGATCAAAATACATACCATAGGGGAGGTCATTTTGCCAAGAATGCAGGGCACTAAGGAATCATGGGAATAGAAATAAAGATGATCCCAGAAGGCAATGCTCCAAGTGGGCACATCTACTAATAATACTTGGTTTCTCTTGGTTGTTCAAGATGGGTAGATGTTATGACTTGGTGCTTTCAGGCTTGAAGTTGGCATCAAAAATTTGATCTAATGGCCTATATACATCTCAAGGTTCATCAAGTTCAAACTCTGAGGTACATACTTGCTCTAAAGATTGTTTAAAATCATATGAAACTCTTCAAAAACAATATGATCAACAGCGTGAAGCTCTTAATAAATCTAATCTAGAAATAATAGGTTATCAAATGGGATTAGAATCATTAGAAGCTAGAATAGTTGTTCATGAAAAGAATGAAGCTGTTTATGAAGAAGATATTCCATTTTTAAAGTATGATGTTCAAGTGAAAGATATTTCTATCAAAGACCTTAAAAATCAGTTAGAAGAAGCTTTAAAAGAGAAAGATGATTTGAAACTTAAACTAGAAAATTTTGAAGAATCATCAAAGAACCTAACTAAAATGATAAATAGTTAAATAATTGCTAAAGACAAGACTGGTCATGGTTTTGATGAACAAGTAAATGAGAGTGAAGTGCTTGATAATGTGTTTGACAGTCATGAAAGTAATGTGGATGATAATCCAGTAAATGATAGGTTTAAAAAGGTTGAGGGATATCATGAAGTTCCCCCTTGTGACAATCCGTCAATTTCAGATCGTTATTTATTTCTCGAGTATTAATTATAATTTTCATTTTTATGTTGAGATATGAACTCACGACTAACTGGGAGAATTAGACACAAGAGCGCGCACACACAACAGTGCCCGACACACAAAGAACACACACACACACAAAAAACATATATAAGGATTTGGGTGCGCGACGACGGTGTGCGAGTACACACACACACACAACACACACACGTCTCTCTCTTAAATAAAAACAATACAAATAAACAATATAATATAATAAGATTAAATAAAGAGCGGAGCGAAAGAAGCTACGACTTAATAGTATGATAATTTAGGAAATAATTACAAATATCTTTAAATAATAATATCACATATACAAGTAACTATTTGTAAAAAACCTTATTTATGGACTTCGGTAGTAAAGAAATATCAAGAGCCAAAAGGGTTGTACCTTGAGCAAAAATAGTAAAAAGAAATACCCTCAATAACTCTCACATCGCACTAATAATGAGGAACACATCACACATACACTACACAACTAGGGGGGGTGTGAGGGGGGGCACGTAGGGGGCGGGGGGCAGTGCGTACGGTGTGCACGTCACTAAGGTGTGGGCGAAGCGTGGCGGGTTGGGATCGACTAATAAAAAGCACAGTAAAATTCGATCCCATCCACAAAGTGACATGCAATTACACACATGTGAAATTTCATAATAATTGATAAAGGTAAGAAAACTGGAGTTTTTAAAAGATTCCGTATCGTTTCATACCACAATTTTTCAAATTCAACTCGTTCAGAGAGGATGCTCATCTTTTATCGGGGCTAACTAAGATGATGGGACCAGAGGTACTTGCAATTTCTAATGGAAGTGAGTTCATCATCGGGGCTTGACTTGTTGACTGAGATGACCAAATGTTGCGGACGATGCTGCTGGATTTAGCAAAGGAGTGTTTGGGGTTATTTATTCATAAGTGCTTACCTAGTATGATAATTTAAGAAATCACATATACAGTAACATTTTGTAAGCCTTTTATTGACTTTATTAGTAAAGAAATAGCAAAACCTAAGCAATCCTAAAGATCACTAAAATAGATCATCCAAAAAGTGCAGCAATTACACAAATGTGAAATTTCATTAGAATTGATAGAGGTAGAAAACTGGAGTATTTAAAAGATTCCCGTATCTTTTCTAACACAATGCTTCAATTTCACTCTTAAAAAGCTCATCTTTTATCGCCTAACTAAAAGATACCAAACACAATTTCATAAAACCAGATTCTCATTCAAAACCTTCATGCACTTTAGTACACTACAAATAACTTGCCATTATCACTTACCCAACATTAACTACCATCTCATGCTTATGACAATAAACGAAAACATAATAGAATCAAAGTCATGAACTTTAAATAGCTATATCGATAAAAAGCTCGCTCGTTTTTCATACTAACTATTAATTCCCTCACAAAATAACGCAAGGCGAATCTATAACCTATCAGTGGCATCAAATTTTAACACAATAGCATCTAAAATCACGCAGTCACAATTTTTTTTATATACAAACTTTACACAATCACAATTATTGATTAAAACAGCGATACCATAAATGGATTAAGAAGAAAAACTTACAATTATTCAAGCTAAACTTGAGATTGAATCCATGAATGAAACCACATCCACGACCACCAACTAAATCTACATCTACTTTGAGATCTGGTTATTAGGATTTTTCTATAGAAACCATGTGAGATACAAAAATGTTGTTGCTGCTTGATTGTTTGGATCACAGGTAATTGGGAAAATGATTTCGGTCGGTATTGAATTTGATTAATGAATTTCCATCTCTTTTTTTCTTCACAGATCATTTGAGGAAATCGGCTGTAAGGGTTTTGTTTGAAGGAATTGTGTGTGAAAATTAAATGTCCGGTTATTTAGTTTAATATGAAGCATTGATTATTTACTAGTATTATTTTACACGTGTAGTTTTTTAGGATTTTTGGGTCAAGATGATGGTTTCAAAAGCTTGTTTTATATAGGTTACTAGTTTCAAGGCCCGCCCGTTGGGCGGGGAGCTTTAAGGTATTATTGAAAGAAACATTTATATGTTGATACTTGTTCGTTATCATTTACATTTGACTTTGTTTTATAACTTGGTTTGATTTGTGTTTTATGTTATCAGTTACAACACATAGCTGTTTAAGTGTTGTTTTTAGAGTTAAGCGATGGTTGATAGAATGTTGAGAAATAAATGTAATTAGCAAGAGAGTTTATAGCAAAAACAATATACAATAAATAAATGTAATTGAATACTAAAAACAAATAGGTAAAGTTGAAAATGTCATTGTTAAAATTCGGAAAGGAAAACTAAATAACATTCATTGTTAAAAAAAGATTAAAAAAAATAAGAATACACTTATAGTTGATGAAAGACTTATTAAAACGTTTATTGATGTTAATTCTTTGAAGTTTTGATGTATTCCAAGTAACAAATATTGTCTTCATCCGACAACTGCTTTTCTTGGGGTCACGTGTGTGTTTTCTTTGAGTCTATATTCCGCGTTAGCTTTCAAGGTTTGTTGGACTTATTTATTCAACAAATACGACTTACTCTTGTTTGCAACTAAATCATTCTTGAGGGATTGTATGGAAGGTTTATTTTCTTTCACCTTGGCTGATGCACATATAATTTTGATTCAATCTTTCCCAATGCATGTAGTTGTCTTAAAAGATCACCAACACGTGTGCATACAGATTATAACTTAGGTTATCCAATTATAAAGCCAAATGTATTTCTCAGTGCGGTTCCCCATTTAAAAAGTTCACATTTGCGCAGAACATATGACACATAAAGTCATGCAAAAATGTATATAATTCAAAGAACTTATGCAATGTTGCTTACTTCCAGAGGAGTTCCCGAAGACATAATCTTTTATATGTTTCGTACATTCGTGTACCAACAGCTTCTTCAAGCATGGACAATATTTTAGGAGGTTACACATTTATTACCATAGTGTACATTAGTTATGAAGTAAAATATATAGTTGTACAGGTAGTATGTCTAACCTGGAGTTATAGTCATTAGCTCAGCATTCGGGACGCTCACATTC
>BQNB010177683.1:0-12943 GCA_026074375.1 Tanacetum coccineum
AACTTTGAAGGGTTATTGCTTATGATAACCGTGTAATCCATTAGCCCAAGCCGAGTGTAGAAAAGCACTATATTCTCCATCTAGATTCAACAATAAAAGACATCAATTTCCAGTCATAATTAGTACTAATACATGTACACAAAAATGGCTTTTTGGTGGTTACCTCATTATTATCAAAAGGAATTGAGGCTTTAGTGTGTCGAACAGTGAAGACATATGGTGTTGGCATAGATCGCCATGTCCTTAATATTTTCCTTTGTGAAAATTGTTTGGCACATTCCAACCATGCATATGATCTAGACTCTAAAATTGACGTTCATAATATTTATGTTCAATGAACATTATACTCATGCATAAACACATTATGATCATGATTTATTGTAAACGGTGATAATCTGTTGATGACTGATATAGTATTTAGTGAAAGCAAAACATGTTCAGTAAGATTTGGTGGGATGAGTAGCATCCAAAATTCCAAACACGAACTTACTTTTACAATTCTCATGAAGCAATCAGATACAGTAAATTCTTGTATGCAGATTATCTTATTATCCATAGGCGGATTGCACAAACTATTAAACATATAGTTAAAGGTTAAACCTGCATAATCAGTATACTGGTCAACCTGCATATAGTTTTTGAGTACCTGGTTTAATCATTACTGCAACCTGCATCAAGTCTTTGTATTCCATAATAAATTAAGCGTATTTTTTATAAAAAAATTATATACATTAACGACTGCCTTATACTATAGTTTTTCAATACTATAGTTAAGACTATGTAAAAGACTGCAATGTATATCAAGTCTTTTGACCAGTGCAATGTATATAACCATGATCATGATCATTGTAGAACCACCTCTATTTCTACCTGCCCATTATACTTATTATTTAGAAATTCATCAAATTAGGTTAAATATATTATCATTTGTAATTATCTTCTAAAAGACAGTGATCCAGTTTTTGATGATAGATATCTTTTATAAATCAACCGAATGTAAGATATAATTATCTTCTATGGAATTTTTTCCATACATCAGTTCTAAAAGTTAATATAACAGTGAAATAGGAGTACAATGATAATCATACAATTGTTGTTCATACCATGTTTGTCCTCCTATTAGGGTTAGCTGCTTCTTCTTGATGGATTTAGGGTTTTCTGATGATGAAATTTGTGAAGATATGAATGATATTAGGGTTTTGTGAGTATAGGAATGAAAAGATTATGACGTGTTTTTTATTCATAATATATGTTATAGAATTTTAAATATATTTTCAAAAATTAACTGATTTTATTAAAGCATTACATATTTGATTTTCATTATATATCACAACTTATGTCTTGCTTCATTGGTTGAGGTGCTTGTTTGTGAATTAGCAGACCCAGATTCAAATCTTACAAGGGACATAATTTCCTATTTTTAAAAAAACCGAATTTTAAAAAAGAAACTACCGAATTTTACAAAAAAATAAAAAAATAGTAATGACATGGATAGAAGGATGATGTGGCATTATGGGATGCCAAGTGGAATCATATGTGACATGCCTATGATGACGTGGTATTATGATGTGGCATTTGGAATGCCAAGTGGAATTATATGTGGCATTCCTCCTCTTATATATATATATATATATATATATATATTCATTTAATATATAAGTATATATGATATATGGCTCATTCCTCCTAAAAATTACTTTATATCATAATGTGTGTCCTGATTGTATATATAATAAATATATATATAATATATATATAACATTATTATATATATATATATATATAACTATAAGAGGAGGAATGCCAATATAATTTTCACTTGGGATCCCCATGATACATATATCCTACTAAACCTACCCCATTATATATCTGTATAACAGGGACATTTGACAATTTTATGCCAATCCTAATGTTCATGTTATCACGACCGCCATGTCTTTATGTTTTTTTATTTATCATAAATTTCTTGTTATTTTTTATAAAAATTAAGGTCCATTGAAAGCTGTATTGAACCTGGGTTGCTAATTCATAAAACAATCACATCAACCATTGTGCAGTCCAAATTTTGCTGAAATATACTAATATATATTATATATATATAATATATATTTTTATTAAGATATATATATATATATATATATATATATATATGTATGTATATGAATCATACCAAACTGTGTACGTACTCATTTTGCCATGTTTCATGGAAGTTGCAAGGCTGCTAATTCTAGCCTAATTTGTTATCTTTTGAGTTATTTAATATTTGTTGAATGAGTTACGCATTTTATTCATTGTCGCGTGATATCAGCTTATGTGTATTTACATGGAAAATATGGAACGAAAGATGTGCGATTCAAAGTGAAATTAGATTGGAATGTGTGTAAGGCAGACATTAGATGGATTTGTTGAGGTATGTTGTTTATTATTATTTTTACCGTTTTAAGCGTCTTTTGCACAAATGTCCGATGTTAACTTATTTTATTTGGAGTATAACTGAATGGCGATGGTGATTCGTTTATCAGGTGCATTGTAATTTTGGCATTGCAAAAATATATTTTTATAACTAATGAGGCATTCTTCATGTTGCTTATAAATAAGGCATCCTTTTTTTAACAGCATGTGATCCTTTATAAAAGCATAACAAGCACGCCTACTGTGTAATAGTTGTTATAATTTTGTGGGCCCATTTTGTTCTCGGTTACGGACTTACGGTTGACTCATTAGATGTTGTTTGTTGCCCTTTTTTGGTTATAAACTAGGCAATGGATCTTTCAAAAAAGTTTGCAAATATGAATAACTCCCTTTTTCATTGGCGAGTAATACCGTCTTACGTGTGATTTACAGGGAAAATATATGGAAAGATAGATGTGCGATTCAATATGGAATTGAATAAGAGCGGATGTAGGGCAAACATTAAATGAATTTATTTAGGTATTTTATTTATTCCTTTTGTTTTACACTTTTTCATGCGTCTTTTGCATAGTTTAATCTTAATAATTTTTTTCGTAAATATGATTTGGATTATAACTAAATGGCTATGATGATTCAGTTCCATGCTGTATTGTAATTTTGGCATTGCATAATCCGAAAGCCATAACATGCAACCGGATTCTGTAGCCAATTTCACATATAAGCCAATGCATAAAAACCCTGCTTATAACTACTGAGACATTCTTTATTTTTATATTTAGTTTAGTCAAGGTATGTTAAATAAATATGCTAATGTTGGTGTGAGGATGTAGAAAAAAATCGATATAAATGTTCTCTGTGATGTTATGGTTGATAGAGAATCTTCGTATCGATTTTTTTGCTCCTTACCCTAATATTAGTATATCCATTTTACCTATCCATAATCTAAATACAAAATGAATTATGTCTCAGGTACTATTTTGTATGACAACATCATATTAATATCCCATATTCACTATTTTGTATGACAACATCATATTAATATCCCATATTCAAGAATTTATAAGAAAAGATACATCATCGGATAAAGCCGTTTTTATGGCTTTTTGTTTTATTTTGGGGACTTGCATTCTCCTTGCTCACTTCCTAGAAGAAAGCTACGTATCGTAGATCATAGCATTAGTTTGTTTAGGTGCGCAATTTATTCCTTTTTTTACTGTGACATTCTTTATTTTTGTATTTAGATTATGCAACGTATATTAAGTGAATGTGCTAACGTCGGTGTGAGGCCGTGGAGAGAACTCGATATGAAGATTCTATACTACGCATATATAGCAATACTTTGACAGCAAGATTGTGGAACCTGATTCTTGGTGGCAAACTATTGCTATCTCCACGTTCTTACACCAACATTTGCATATTCACTTAACATACTTGCATAATCTAAATACAAAACGGAACATGTCTCAAGTACGGTTCTACATGACAACATCCCATCAATATCCCAAATTCAAGAAATGCATAGAGAAGTTATATGATCCAAAATGGTGTATTCATTCGAGTGCTATTTATTGATCTTATTATTACATTTCTAAAGTGTGTGATTTTATATTCTGCTTCAAGAAATGTAAAGAGAAGTTATATGATCCAAAATGTTTTATTCATTCGTGTGTTGTTTACTTTTAGTGATCTTATTGTTTCATCTCTAAAGTGTTTGTATTTTATACAAAATGCTCTGTAGCAACGTGCGACCGCCTAATCTATAATTAAATACAAAACAAAATACATTTAATCCAAATCGAACATAAAATCCAAGTTATGAATTTTATTTCCAAAGGCTTATATATATACTTAAACGAGTGCACGGGTTAAACTGTTTAATACTTACTCAACCCAGACATGACCCGTTTATTGAACGGGTTAGACAGGTTGACCTGTGTTTGACCCAAACATGTTTATCCTAAACCCAAACTTGTTTAACTTCGTGTTGGGTTCGTGTTATTTATTGTGTCATGTCAAAAAATTGCCACCCCTAATGACACCATTGCCACCTCAATTTTCTCTATAACAACATTATGACTAACACGCCATAATGAGATGATCGAGGACATAATTTTTTTCCTTTTCATTTTCATTTTTTACACAATAGAATTACCATTTCATTAATAATTTAAAACACTGCATCAATAATTCAAATAAAATAAAAAGCAATGCCAAATGTGTTCCACTAGATTCGCTTTAAGGCTTAAATGAGTTGTTTCATTGTGTATATGTCTAATAACTTTGTTAGTGTAAATATTACGATATTTAATCTATACGATCTTTTTATGTTTTGGTGATGACAAACATGTAACTTGTAATACGTAACGTAAAGTGCGCAAGTTACTCGAAATCACAAATCATCAATGCATACATGCATCAACATCTCTCGACGTCTCAAGTCTGCATCAACACGGACATTTGTCTACACCCAACGCAAATCACGTAAGGTATGTACAAACAACATTAAACTTGTAGGATGATTAAAGAAATAAGTTTTTGTCTTAAACTTTACATTTTTATAAATATAACAAAGTAATTTCTCAAAAATTAATTAGACACGTTATTTTTGAATTATAAAGAAATGTTTTATGAGGTAATTATTTCAAAATTCAAATCTGGCCATTTCCTCCCTAAAATATGTCAGTTTTTCACCAGATAAATATTTCACCACAAGAAGACAAAAAAATAGCGTATGTCAGGGCGACCCCCTTAAATCCCCGGCGGCCCCCTAATATATCTGGGGGCCGCCACTTTCAGACAGACAGGTTTTTAGCTCCTATAAATAGTGGGTCACTTCCAACTATTTTGAGAACCTTTTGCACAGATTTCTTTCAGTTCTTTCTCTCTCTGGATCTCACTAAATCTCTCTAAATTCTTTGATCATTTAACTTGTTTAATCTTGTTTAATTGTGATCTAATCTTCTATCATTTCCTTCTTCCCTCAAGTGCAAGAGAAGAACTTTCATCATCGTCAAGATACAAAGTTATGTAGTCTAGTTAGTCCATTTGTAACATTTGTAACATTTTTTACATATAGATCGAGTCCATGTCTTCCAATCTTTAGTAATGTGTAGATCCGAATGGTGTATATATTCGGAAGGGTTGATTATGTGTTGGTTAGTATTTTATGCCTTAAAATACATTGGTGAAGTGGTAGATTGGTTTTAGCTAAGATTAGGACTCGACATTTAGCTTAGTGTCGGAAAATAATGTAAGCAACGCGGTTTATGTGTTTAGGCCATAAAACACAAGGTTTGTTATACTGGGCTATAAAACATAACGGGTTTGGTTGTACCCGAAGAAGAACTCGACATCTAGCTTAGTGTCGGAAAATAATATAAGCAACATTATAAGGTTTTTTCCGCCAAAGGGGAGCTTGTTGATTAGTGAAGTAACTCTCGAGTTGGATACTCGGGGAGTGGAATTGGGCGAAGAGGAGCTTCATGACCAAACCACTATAAATACCGTGTTCGGTTTGCATTTTCTTTTACCTTTCGCTTTACTTATTTCTTTACATATATCGCTTTACTTTTATACTTGCATTGTGATCATGATTGTGTGGATTGTCGTGTATATTATGTTACTTATGGTTGTGTAGTTCTTTGTAGTAAATATTGTGTGTGTGGTTGTATTGTTAGAATATGTATTAGTAATTATAGATCTATAATCAACACTTCTCATATTGCGTCAAACTTGATTGGTGATTTGATACAAAAGATTTAAAGTTTTTATTTGGAAACATATTCACCCCCTTCTAAGGTTTCCACAATGGGTATCAGGAGCCACGTTGCTTTAGTTTTCAAAACAAATGGTTTTTAAAATATAGTACGATCCATGTATCAAATTACTCATGAAGGGGGATTAAATATGAAAAGTATTTTGTTGCTTGATTTGTACTAGTTTTGTTGTTAAATATACCTCATATACTAGCTTAAATGAAAATCTTCTCAAAAATCTTGGAAGTGTCAATATATGTCTTTCTAAGTCTTAAGAGTAGAAATGATGTGTAAACACAAAATTTATGTGCGGGAACAACTTCTTAAAGTCCTACGTTCTATAGTTAAGTCACCAAATGATTTAATACAAACAACGTGTTTTTTGGGTCACTGGTGGCGATCCCCTAACTGTTAGGGCGGCCCCCAAATATATCTGGGGGTCGTCACTTTTATGGGGGCGTCTGTCTGTTTCGTTAGAATTTGGCACACTTTAAAAATTCATATAAAATCAACCGTAAGTCCGTTGAAGTCGTGTCACCTGCCATTTTAAAGGTAATTGAGTCTACTTTCATTTAAAAACACTTCCAAGTATTTATTCCAAACTTAACTCAGCCAGAAATGCAAAATACTACATAGTGGTCAAAACTTTATGTTTCATTTTGACGTAAAACTTATAGTTTACCTTTTTTTTAAGTCAAGCATTTCTAGTCGATGTATCTTTGAAGAACGGTGTATTCATCCTTTCAAAACATTCATCTTGATTAATTTTTGAAATGGGGAGGAAACTATTTTATTTTCAAATAAAATCAAGCTAAGTATACAACGTTGTATCTAATACACAAAACAACGACGAATGTCTTTATGTGTATGCTAGATGATTATGTGTGTTTACTTATGTATTAACTTTGTTCATATATATTAATAAGTAATCATTACTATTTGTAATTGAGCTGCTTATATATCTAAACACACGTGTCATGTACGTTATGTGTTTGTTACTAGTCTTTCCGAATTATGCCTAATAGGAATTACGCTCGATCTTTTGCATTAAGTTGCGAAATTGTTTATGCATTGCATATAGGCATAGATAGCTATATTTACAAATGTTACATAAACATCTTGTGAATCATTTTAAGTGTAGTAACCTACTTAGGAATCAGAGTTCAATAATATGTCAGGTATGTTGAAAAATATTCTCATAAGATCACACATTAAAATCCTTCACCAAAATATTTCCAACACGTTAACTCTCTTCCAACAAGATGTCTAAATCTTTTCATCATATTGCTTTGTTGACCTTGGGTTGGTTAAAAAAATAAAATATCATATAAATACATTAGTATTTAAGTAAAAGAAAATGTATTTTTTTAACCTTCCATGTGCTTACATTGTTTTAACACGCACGTATAATTATATTCTTTTTATAAACATATAGTATTTTACAAAAGATGTTTGTTGTATATATGACAATATTGAAGTAAGAAATTAACTTGTCATTATTCATCAACCTCACCTTACAACTAGTCTTAGGATTAATGGAACACACTATGAAAATCTTTATTTGTTTTCTTTTAAAAGAGTGTTCGTAAGGGTCAAGAAAGATTTCGAATACATATATCGATTCATTATTCAAATTATGATTGATATTATTATCGAATCTAATTGACAAGAAATCGGATTCTTATTTGTCTAGGTTTAAGATTATATCAAAATGTAACAAGAGATGTTATCTTAAACCTACATACTCAATCACACTCGATTGATATGAAAATAACGACATCATTTTCCAAGACGACAAGAATATGTATCGGATCATAACTCACACTTGTGTAAATGATGTCATATTGAGTCTACTTGTCCAATAGTTGTGTTCTAAATATTTGGCAAATATATGCATCAATACTACAATTGAAGTATGGGTGACGACTGAATGTTTTTATTCCAAAATATTTATGTAATCTTACCTTGCAATAAAATTGGTAATAGTCGTCATCTCCAAAAAAAAGCCAAATCATGAGCAAATGCACAACAATGTAACTTGTTCAAACAATTCCAAAAAAGCACAACGTCAAAACTTAAACTCTCCATCGTCATTTTAACTTTCTCTTACTTTTAACAAATAAGCATAATATTTCTTCTGTCACCAAATAGAAAAAACCTTTAAACATCTAAGTTAGGACAAGGAATAATTGAACATAATACACAAACCATTATTGGTAATTTATTTAAATAAGTGATCTAAGAGATTTGAATATGAAAGATTATTATTAATTATTCAAACGATATTCAATCTCACACTATTCAATCTAGTTACAAATTTTGAATATGAACATGAAAACGAGATTAGTATTTCTAGATCACCGAAAATATCAATCAAATGACCATAGATATTTTTCTGAGTCTACATGTGTAACCATACTCGGTTATTACATGAAATCACGAAGTCGATTGCAAGACAACAAGATTAGTCATCAAATTTGCAACTCACACTTGCAATGAAGATGTTCTCATTGAGTCTAAAGTGTTTAAATGTAGTGTTTATTAGCCTATGGTCAAATTATACATGCTAAACTTAACACACTCTGAGTAGGATTGACAACTTATAAATTTCCATCAGGAAACTCATAAGTACTCCAAATTGATAAGCAAGACTTGGATATCATTTCTGAAAACTTAAACCAAGAACCCTTATAACTTATATAAGCTTATCTTAATAACCTAATATTAACACCATCTCCCAAATAATAGGAAATGATCCTTGCCTAAATTTGGCACCTCCACGGATCAATGGATCCTTCGTCCTAGATTCATCTTCGGTTTAGGTAGATCTTCCCTATGGCATCTGATTTAAACATCTTCCTCTTGTCAATCTCTTGCATAAAAGTCCAACATACATGTAACTAACCTTTAGTAAATCATCATTATTTCTATAAAGAAACATTCACAAGATCTATTGAGGTAAGTAACCTTAATTGAATTTCTTTCTTAAAAGATATGCAAAGGTGCATTCTTTGAACAATCTCAATATAGTACATTACACATTGTCATTCTTAAGCATACTACTAGGTCCTAAATGACTCATTCTTTCTTATACTTACAACAACTTGCTTGCCCTCTTATTCAACCCTTAGATTTCCACACATCTTGATTAGGATTATGTGAACCGAAATTAAAGCATGTTGGTTGAGTCATATTAGGCCAAATGTTAAAAGACAATACAAATTTTATCTTTGCGGCAAATGCAGGAATTCTATTTTGTCTAACATATGAATGACTACTGGAGAATCTATTGCACTAGAAATTCAATTTGACCTAACAATTGAATTGCTTCCAAGAGTGAAGTTGGGTTTGTGGTATAACCCGTAAAAATGATCATGTTTAGCCTGAATTTAGCACCACTAATGATAAACTCTGTGGAAACTAGAAGGGGGGGTTAAATAGTTTACAGGTTAATTTGCGTTTTAAAGTTTTACTTCTAAAATTTGTTAGATCCGAGTATATGTTCAACCAACCAGTGATATGAACCAACAATGTACGTATCTACTTGCTATAACTAATTAAACAATATATAACAATCACAACAATATAAAGAGATGAGAGAAGGAACAATCAAACCAATACACCAAGATTTATAATGGTTCGGCTATGAAGCTCCTCTTCGTCCTACTCCACTCCTCGAGTATCCTACTCGAGATTTCACTATGTCAACAAGCTCCCTTCAGGAGGAGAAAACCGTTTACACGTCGCTTACATTATTTTTTGACACTAAGCTAAATGTCAAGTCTTAATCTTAGCTAGAACCAATCTACCACTTCACAAGTACTACATAATCATAAGATCTACACTATCGGATTTACACACAATTTGAATCACACAATTACACAAGATAATTACAATAGAGATTTGATACTTAGAAGAAGAGAGGAGAGATCACTAAATAACGATTCATTTCTTGGCGAATACAAATATTCTTCTCTTGCACTTGATAGAGAGGAGAGGAGAGATGAGAAGAAGAGATTGGATCACTTGAAACAAAATCAAACAATGTTAGTGATTAAGAGATTTAGTGAGATAAAGAAGGTTTTTAGAGAGAGAAAGAAGACTGGAAAAATTCATGCAAAGAGGTGTGTTTTTCTGCCAGAAATAGTGCAGTATTTATAGACAAGATTTCCAACGGCTAGCTGGTGGCGATCCTGGCGGTCCCAGATATATCTGGGGGCCGCCAGGCCTATAAGAGGTCCGTCCAATTATGAGTACGCCCTGGTTTTTTCTTTGTGTGGGCGAATTTTGTATCGGGTTATAGATAGCTTTTTTTTGGGGGTGAGTGGGGGAAGATAGGGTGAAGGTAAGAAAACACGCATGTCAAATTTTATTATTTAAATAATACGTAGTCTTTTATTTAAAAGTATTTTTGTTATTTAGTTTGTAGAAATATTCCTTTTGTTGAAATGGAAGGGTTAAGAATGAAATTATTTTCTTGATCAATAATTATGCTTAATGATTTGATTGTAAATTACCTATAACTGGTTAATCTTTAGAAAGAAATGGAATTTTACGATTAATAATTTTGTAAACGTTTAATTTTTTATCGTAACGTTTTTACATTTTGTATTATCAAAACGTTTTGAGAGGTCAAAAATATAAATAAGGTTTTTAGACATTATTTGTATAACAATCTTTTTCCACCTTTTTTGATTGATGACAAAATAATAAACTCATTTTTGTATAAAATTAAAGGTTTCACATCGATTAATGAGTTTCATTCCATTTCTACCCTTTTTTGTCGAATTCAAATGGTTACCTCGTCGAATTGTTTTGTAAAAAAAGAAAGAAGTCGCTCGAATATCAAGACTCCCCTTGATGTAGGCTCCCCATCATTTGGGAGCGGGGCACCAAGGGACAATTTACAAAAAATTGTTTGCTTAATACAAACCAAACATTAGAAGTACAAGTGCAAGGGGGGGGGGGGGGGGGTGGGGGGGGGAAACCCCCCCCCCCCATATTCTTGCGAACGAAAATATCATGGACAAATGTCCTTATGGAATAATTCACTTCTAAGTAATTTTTAAAGTGATTTCATTTATCATTTCAATAAGTTCATACAATCATCATAGATGGCAAGCTTATGATAATACAAGAAAGATGAGCATGCATAACATAAATATTAAATTAAGTTTAGACTAGTTGATTCTTGATTCATAGGAGATGCCATAATCAAAAGATATATGGTCGATTATTTAAGTAGATTAATCATATGAGAATGATTAATTAAAGTAGGAAAAGGATAAGGTTGGTGAAACATGGTTTGGAGGAGTGTGAATTTGAGGTATGAGACGAGTGAGAAGAAATTGAATGAAGTTGATTTCATTTCTCAAGGAGTAGAATTGTTTCTAGAATACTTGCAACAATGATAAAAACTTGAGTAAAATTCAACTTGAGCATGAGAGGGAGGATGAAATGGTTGTGGTGGTGCATGAATGTAGGTATTGGATGAGTTAGTTTGTGAATCAAGAATGGTGGAGATGTTGTGAAGTTGGTTAATCATTTGATCTCTTAATGGATTATAGGATGGTGGTGAAGGAGACTGAAGATGTACTCTTGGAGGAAATGGAGGTGAGTCATTTTGGGAAGGAGGTGATGATTTTGGAGTGGATGTCTTGCGCTTCCATACTTGTCTTATCGACATTCTTGGTTTTCTAAAGAAGTTTAGATGGTGGTTTGAGCAAGACATTGATGGTGAGAATGAAGATGATAATAAGAATAAGTTGGTGATGGTGAATGAAAAAGGATGGATGAGTTAAATAATGGAAGTAAGGTTATAGAATGGCAAAGCATGGTTTGAGTGATAAAAGGTGCAGAAAGTGGTTTGGCTAAACAGGGAAATGCCAGCATAAGACTATGTATAGGAAGGTCAAAGATACAGAAAAAGAGGTAAACTTAAAAAAAATTCGTTCCCTCCTGTTGGCGGTCCCATATTGTTGGACGGTCCCATATGTCTATTCTTTATGGGGGCCGTTTTCTGGAGAGAGCGAGATTTTCTAGTTTTTCCCTTTCTTATGTCCAATGATTTTAGCATCTTCCAAATTCAAGAATCAACTAATTTAAGCAAGAATATAGGGTCTTAAATTAAGATGCAAATCATTTAGTATATAATAATTTTATATGCATGTCACAATCTCCTAGAATTAGTTCACATAGAAAGTTGATAGGATGATAAAATTGAAAAGATCATCCAAGTTACATGAAACCGTCTCTTACCATTCCTAGTCCTAATGAGTGGATTAAAAAGTCAAAGCATAATGTACTAGATAATATAGATAAGAATAAAAAATCTCTAATAGTTTTGCAAACATGTTCACTTCTGTTTTCCACTCATCATGTCCTTGAGAACTTTTCCAATTGACCTTAACCCTTTTTGGTGATCATCTTGATGTTGAGTTTGAAGGTTTATAGTTTCGAAGAGGTAGGTGTTCAAGTGTTAACTTTCATGAGGTGGGTTTTAAAAGACTCTAGAGACAACATTAGACGAGGAATAGACGTTTTGAGAAGGAGAAGAAGAGTTGGAACGATATGAATCTTCATAATTTTCATCAACAATGTCATCTAACGGATGAGATGAGGATGGTTGATTTAGAGTGGTGGAAGAGGAGCTAGCATTTGAATCACGAGGTCTTTTCTTGCCATGATCCGATCGCGTCTTTCGCTCATAATGAGGAGCGAGAGGATGCATGACTCGATCATATGAGGTAGTGATTAATTGCTAACTCAGGAAAGAT
>BQNB010177685.1:0-12943 GCA_026074375.1 Tanacetum coccineum
ATAACATGCCAAAGATCTAGATCTTTTGACTTCACATAAGTTTCGAATCTATTTTTTCAATAAATAAATCCATCACTTTCAAAGAGTGGTGGTCGTTGCATAGATTGCTCGTCTAAATATTTTTTCGATTCCATAGATCGATTCAAGTTTTAAAATACAATTTATTTTAAAAATCTTGTTTGACGTGGCTCTTGATACCAATTGTGAAAAACTAAAAGGGGGTTGAATAGTTTATCGCTTTTTAATTTAAGGTTTTACAGTGTTAGTAAAAATTCTAGTTTCGACTTTATGTGAATTCAACACTTGCACAATATGAACAATATACTTATGTAAACAATTAATAGGATAATATAAGAAAATAATGTAATACAAGAGATAAGAGTAAGAACAATCAAACCACAACGCGATGATTTATAGTGGTCGGTAACGAAGCACCTCTTCGCCCTACTCCACTCCTCGAGCAACTAACTCGAGAGTTTTCTTCACTATGTCAACAAGCTCCCTTATGGCGGAGAAAACCTTACACAACTTTCGCTTATCTTGATTTCTGACACTAAGCTAGATGTCGAGTTCTAATCTTAGCTAGAACCAATCTATCACAACTTCACAACTTCACTACACAACTTTGTTTCACGACTTGATCACAACTACACAACTTCTTCACATCGCTACTTCACCAAGCCACTACTATAATCACACCTAACTAACACTACTAGGAAAGATCACCAAGATCCAACTATACTTACAACAATCACCAAGATCTAACAACTACACAATTTTACAAGATTTACAAATGATTTACAAGTTATGATATTGATGTAATAAGATTGCAACAACACACAAAGGTGTAATACTTCTTCACTTGATGGTAGGAAGTATTCTTCTCTTGCACTTGAGGATTTGAGCTTGGATCACTTGGAAACAAAGCTTTATGATTAAATGATCAAAGGATTTTAACGAGACGTGCGAGCTGTTTTTGATCAGAAAGAATGAGTGCAAAAGGTGAGAAAATAGTGGGGAAAAGTCCAGTATTTATAGGACATTATGGAGGAGCGTCTACCTATGGGCGGTCACCTTAAAAATAAGGGGGTCGCGCGTGTATTTAAGGGGGCCGCGCGTGTATTTAAGGGGGCCGCCCTAGACTGGGCGCTCTCTAGTTTGTCCTTTTGTGTAGGGAGAATTTTCTGGAACTTTCTAGCCGTTTTAAGTCTGAAAATTTAAATTTCAAAATGTTTATTTTGAATAAAACATTTCTTTTAATTGTAGAAAATGTTTTGTAATGTTTATAAAATTGTTTACAACATTTTATAAAAGTGTGAAGTTGAATAAAAATTTCTTTGATCATAAAATGCATTAAGCATTTATTTATTCATACCTTTAAGTGATATACGTTTCGAAATGAAAATTTACTACTAATTACTTATTTACGTTTAATTTTACATTGAACGTTTTTATATTTTGTGATTATCAAAACGTAAAGATGTGAAAAACATTAATAATGTTTTTAGGCATTATTTCTATCAACATCATACTATTTACATAACAAAACCCACATAATGAAGTGGCTGCTGACTTGGATAAAGGAATTATAATAAGAGCTAATTACTCTGTATCCTTTTTCTTAAAAACATATTACCATTCTCTCTTAAATCCCTTCAACTTCTCCATCCTGCAACAATCATCTTCTAAATTTAGATGAAGTGTCTTCATTTTTATCTTCTTTATATGAATCATCATAAATTTCTTCTCCTTTACATGATGATGATTATTTGTCAGAAACACCAAAAAACCCAAATTAGAGCATCCAATATAGTTGTTTATAATAAGATGAAGAGGTTTATACTTTTGTTAACCATAGTGGAAACCTAGTTCATGCTTACACGGAATGAAAAAGTCTAATATATTGAACCTCTTCAAAATTTAATGCATTAGAGCTATGTGTATGTTTACGAAGCTTTAAGAAGTTTAAGTATAATGTAAATAGGTTTATACAAGCAAAATGTTTATGAATTAATGACATTAATCAATTATACACCTTTACAAAAACTTTATCATAGTGGATGCCCTTATAGTGTGAAATCTCATGACGAAGGAACTAAGTCAGTCTTTTAATGCTATAAATATTATTGATTTTTTTATTATAGTTATGAAAAGGATTTAGTTTATATATTATACAATATTGAATGCGTTTTTAACTAGTCTCTTGTCATAATTTAATATTTGGTAATGGTAGGATTTTTTTTTTTGGTAAAAAGGGTGAATTATATTACCAATAGAGATGTTACAGAACTTATGAAAGGAATTGGACAGCACCAATCCTTTATTCAAACTAAGAAACATATAAATGAACTCAATACTATGTCAGACATCCAATGCTAAACATACAAACCCAATACTAAACATCTCTGATAGAGAAGAACATACCCAATATGTAATCTAAACTCCCATACATCTAGCCTTGAGCACTAGCCAGTGTAACTAATGTCAAGGACTAGGCAACCATGGAGAAACCCCTTCCCCTAGCTACATTTCCCTCTCCAAACACCCTACCTAAGTCTAAAGGAACCCATCCTTTAAACATAGAGGCTCTTGAAAAGGGCATCACTAGGGAAAGGGTAAAACTCATGTTCTCACTAAGATCCAACCCTAAGAGCTACATTTCCAATGCTGGCATCACTACTTGGTTAGGAGTTACTCAGGGACACAATCCCACTTAGCTACATTTCCTTGACTGTTATCCCCAACAGCCAAGGCATCACTAAGTTGGCCTACAGCCAAGGCAGGCAACCCACTTTATGACAATAAGGAGAGCCTTTCACTCCAAGTTTACATAGCACACTGAACAATATCCCACCACCATTGATCAGCAGGATTAAAACAGGAGAAAGGTTCTTATTGCCAAGATATAGGGCCCTCAGCATGTCTCAGAAATTCATGAACTGAAATTCATATCCAAACACTCCTTATGCAGGAATAGTTTATTCAAGCAGCAATCAAGCTTTGATTCCTCCACACTAAGTTCCATTTCTTTGCTATAAGATCAGTTCTGACTGTTTTCTTTACTCTGATAGTCATGAGTTTACTTTTCACACATTCATATATGATATTAAACAGCACATCTTCACTTCTGCATTCTCCTTTAAACAGTCTAAAATTTATTTCCTGCGATATAAAGTAGACAGTAGCAGCCAGGATAAGCTTGTTAACCATATTTCCAATACTTTTCATTCCTCTCCTACCAGCCATGGATTCAATTACATCTTGAAGATTGAACTGCATATCCATCAAGTAGGACAACTTGATCATTTTTCTCTATATCTTCATAGAAAAATCACATTGGAAAAATATATGTGGGCTAGAGTCTCTACACTGCTTGCAGAAAGCACACTTGATGTCACCATTATGATTCCATTTCTCAACTTTATCTTGAGTTAGCAGCCTATTCTGTACAGCCATCCACAGGATAAAATCCTATCTTGGGATTAAGTGATTAAACCATATAGTATGGCTCCAATTAACAGAAGGCCAATTGACTCTTAAATCCTCCCAAGCATGCTTTGTAGTGAAAACAACTTTCTTCCCAGCATTAGTAACCCATAAAACTTTGTCCTCTTTGCTTGATAAGTTGACATCACCATTCAAGTTACTCAGAATTATGTATTTCTCAGTCCAACCACCAGGCCAAACCCATTGATTATTGTTTATCATGTCAGCAACCTTAGCATTATCATCCAGCCTAGCATAAAATATTTCTCTTCTAGATATAGCAGTGTTAAGAGGTCCTTCAATGCACCATCTGTCATACCACAAATATGCTTTCCTTCCATCTCCAATATCATACCAAACATGATTTCTGATCGTATCCCTGATGAACAACATGGTTTTCCATCCCCAACTATCACATTTGTCCACCTTCACTTCCTATATGCTCTTATTTTTTAATTTTACTCTGTTGACCCATTTTGCCCACAAAGAGTTTTTGTCTTCAATAATCTTCCAAAACTGTCTAATCATTAGGACTTCATTCCATTGTTTAAGTAATTTAATCCCAAGACCACCTTGATCTTTAGGTTTACAAACCACTTTCCAAGAAACTCTAGCTTTGCCTTTAGCAGATCCAGCATTCCATAGAAATCTCTTAAACAATTTCTCCACATCATTGATAACAGTAGTGGCAAGCAAATAAACTAAAGCCCAATACATCTGCATGGAAGCCAGAATAGAAGCAATTAATTGAATCCTTCCTGCATAAGATAGGGCATTGTTTCTCCAATTGTTAATTCTATCCTCCACTTTGTCAATAAGCACTTTGAAATCACCAACCCCCAACTTTTTAGACAACAAAGGCACTCCAAGATATCTAACTGGAAGTTTTCCACATTTAAAAGGCATAACCTGAAGGAGATCCAGTTTGTCCCTCTCATTGATGCTTCCAAAAAAGATAATGTTTTTACCAAGGTTGGGGACAAAACCAGATACATTACTGAATTCTTCCAAAGACTTTGACATAGCAATTCTATACACGTAAGATAATATACTTATAAGAGAGCTTTAAGAAAATTCCAAAAGTGACCCTTAAGGAAAATTCACTCAAATATATATATATATATAATATTATATGTATATTAACCGGGAAGTATGATTCCCGGGTCGTTATTCCCCAATGATTTATGAAATTGAAACCACGTTTGAATTTAGACAATGATTTGAATGGGTTCAAAAATTGGATTGGTTATCTATTTCTACGAATGAAAAAATAAGTAAAACAAATACGGGAAAACAATTAAATCACAAAACGAATAACGGGAATTTAAACAAACGCAACAATTTAGCAAGTAAACTAAATTTAAAACCTACGAATGAAAATTTAATATCTAAACCTAAATTAAGACAAAGGAAAATTTTAAGAAAAATAAAATTATTTTTTTTATTATTTTTAATTTTTTTTATGATTTAAAAGCTAATTTAATGATTAAAAAGCCTAGAAAATAACAATTAATTCCTAAAAATTCTAAAAAATGATTTTAAATTATAGAAAAATCTAAGAACTGATAAAAACTTAGAAAACTATTTTTAACTATTTTTTATAATAAAATCCTATTTTATAAAACTAAATTAAAAAGCTTAAAAACGAGATTAAAAATCTAAAAGTTACAAAAATGATTTTAATGCATGTAAACCTAAAAGAATTTATTCTAAATCTAAAAACTATTTTTTTGTATTTTTAAAAATTATTTTTCTATTTCTTATGGATTTTCTAAAAATTTAAACTAAAAAAAATGATAAAAATTAAACTATTAATGAGAAAAATCCAGAAAAATCACAAAAAGTCCTAAATGATCAAAAGAACAAAGGAAAACTCCTAATAAGCTACGGCTTATTTTGAAAATAGAAAATTAAAAAGGTGTTAAAAGGAAAGTGTGTGAGAGTTATGATGGATGAGCTATTGTAGCAAGATGGTTAAGTGTGTGTGTATGTAAAGGCAAGGTCGTGGGTTCGAGTCCTAGGCCTAGCTTTTTGCTAATTTTTTTATTTTTGAAAAAGTTAAAAACAAAGTTGTAGAAAACCTGAAAACAAACAACTTTAATAAAAGAAATTATTTTTGAAAATCACTAAATAAGCTGAAAACTGGCTTAAAAGACAGAAAAACTCTTAAAACTATTTTTTTACTTTTTGGCCTTTTATCTAAAATTGGCAACTTAAAAGGCTAACAATAAGCTAAAAGCTAGGAAAGCAAACTATAAGCAAACTATATTAAACCTAATAAGCTAGTTTAAACAAGAAAATAAGCAAAAGGAAAGGGAATAAGCAGATTAAGCACTTAAAATAAAACTGTAAACCAAACAGTCAACTAGCAACTTTTAAGCTTAAATCTAAACTAGCAAATAAGGACTTAAGACAAAATGGCTTGCACTTACTGAAAGCTTATACTACTAACTATTTAAAAATACTTTTTAAAACTATTTTGAACTACAAGAGCTTAATGAAAAAGCTATTTGAAAACAACATGCAAACAGAATACTATTTTTTTTTTTTTTTATGAAAAGACAAAGAACAATATTGCAAACCTAATTCAGATAAGCAAATAAACCTTTTAAGCTAAAATAAGACCTAAGCTATCTATATTAACCTAAAAACTACTTGTGCAAAGAAAATTAAAAGCTAAAAACTACTTTTACTTACTAAAATTTAAGCTAGAAAATGGACAGTTTGGCTGTTCTTTATGCTGATGCAGTTAACCAAAAACACAAAACATAAGTGCAGACCTAATGACTTGGTTATAACAACTTTCAAATCCCCAAAACAAACTCAACAAAAGCATTAACAACTACTAGGACAGATTAGAGCTAGATATGCACTATGACAAACTTAATGGCACAGGTCTAAAGTATTAACTAGAAAACTTGATTAAACCTACAAGCTATTCTTCATCCTGCTTATATAAACCTATTAATGAGATTTAAAGTGATCCAAAAGGCCAAATGGCTTTGACAATAGTAACTCTAGTTAGTACTGTCAATAGCCAAACACCCCTTTAAACTTACTGAACTCCATTACAGGCTTATGATAATGAGATTTTAAGCACAAGTATCAATTACCAGATGCTAAATAGCTTATAATAACCATAATGAACATGCATGAATAAGCAAATAAGCTAGAAATAAAGAGCTAATAACTATGCTACTAATATTTTTTATTTTTATTGATTTATAAGACAATATGAAGAAAACTAAGATCTAAGCTATTAAACTTGAAAATAGATACTCAAACATACTTAATAAGCACAAATACATAGATTTAAGCACAAATAAGCAAGAGATAAGCAGATTAAGCAAATTTAAACTAGAAACTTAAAATAGAAAAGGTAAATGAAGACTTACAACTGCCTTAGCTAAACAAAGGCTTTCAAATGCTCTTATGAGCTAGTCAACAAGCTCTAGCTTATCACAAGGATAAGCTAGTAAAGGTCCAATAAGCTCTTCCTTTGTAAGATTATCATCCAAGCAACCAAATCCACATATAGCAAAGGTATTAACTGATTTTAAAGGTTAAAGCGGATTAAATGGCTGATAAGAGCTCAATCTAAGCTTATAGAATCAGAGAGCTTAAGAGAGCTTATGCAAGCTTATGAAACAGTAACATGAGAATTTGGATTTGTAAAAGCTTAATAGTAAAAAAACAGATTTATGTAATAGTAAAAGATGATTTCATTAATAGGAAAACAGATTACAATACTTTGAAAAGGAGATTACAAAAGCTTTAATAAGAAAATTACATTTAAAATAAAAAGATTACAAAAGCTACTTAAGAAAACTTAAAAAAATGCAGAAAAAAGAAGATGATGTGTGTGTGAGTGAGGAGCTCTATTTATAGCCTTGAAGAGATGCTTCTAGGTCTTCTTAGCCCGCTCCTCATTAATTGATCTTGCCCTTTGAATTGTTTGCCCATCATTGGATCCTTATTGTGGATCGTTGGATTAAATGAGTGAGCACACGGATTGCCAACGTGGCGTTCCGTGTGTCAGAGCACTTGTGCTTCTTTTGCACTTAATTTAGTGCAAAATCCTTGTCCTTGGTGTGCTTTCTTCCATATACGCGTGTCATTCTTTGTGGGTTTCCACCAATGAGAGCCCCTCAATGACGTATAACTCTGCCACCTTGTCACTTGCCCTTTGAATTGTTGAGCCACGTCATTAATTGGAGTTTACCCCATGTTTTGAGGTGGGTAACTCGTTGAGACGATGATGAATAGTAAAAGTCCTTTGGCGCCATTTTTAACCGTTTGGTTTGAGAGTTTGACTGGGGCTTGGGTGGGCTTTGACTAAGTTTGGGCCATGGTTATATAATAAAGGGAATGGGCCACGGTTATTGGGTTAAGTGAGATAACGAGCGTTATCTCTTATAGTATAAAGAGATAACGACCGTTAGGGCTTATAAGGATTATTTTTTTTGTATTTTGGTTTAACTCTGAGGGCTGTTTTGGACATTTTGGGGTTTTTGTCTTCTTGTGGTTGACCAAGGTTGACCAGTTGACTTGAGTTGACCATTGGTTGTCTTGAGTTGACTATTTGATATTTTAGCCATCAAATCCCCGGCTCTTGTACAATCATTCCTTTCCCGTGTCCGTGTTTGTTCGGTTTTGATCGTTTTCTTGATATGTTTGCATTATCCGTACCTACACAATCACAAAGACAAAACAAGCAACGTAGAAACATTTTATGCACAATTTTGGTCTTTTAAAGGGCATTTTTGATATAAAACAGATATGTGTTTTTACACATATCATAAAACCATGAAGATTTTTGTCCTCAACATTCTCCTTCTTAATTGCCTTAGCTTGTGTGTTTAAGACTTATGACGACAGATTTAAAATTTTCGTTATGACCAAAGTTCGAACTCTTAATGGCTTCAAAATTTCTAAGTCTTATGGCTTTAAATCCGACGTTAAATTGGTGATCTAGCAATTTATTTTATAATGACCAAACTCGTTGGTGGATCATCCTAGGGTGACTACTGATGTGTCTCGACGTTTTAACCTAGGATTTGGCGTAAGATGATGTTGACTCTATGTAGTAAGGTGGTGTAAAGGTCTACTTAGTTACTATGATTTCTAATTCAGTTTCCAGTGACAGACATATTTTATGAATACGCACACAAAACTTTGCTTTTGGGGGATATAAGTCAAAATTTGGGTTTGACAAAAGTTTTAAGGTGACTACTCTCAGCATGGCATCATCCTTCCTGAATTTGACATAGGTGATCAGGCTATGTATAATTAAGGAATAACGAAGCAATGCTCATTTTTGTCAAACTAATGTTATGTATGTAGTAGTATCAAAATAGTTTTATCATGTGACAAAATAATCCACAAGATAAAAACAAGGTATTTTATAAGATGACAACAAAATGGTTTACGATGAAGCCGTAAGATGGTTTATAAGACAATAGCCAAATAGTTCATGGGGTGATAGTAAAATAATTTATGTGATGCAAACAAATTAGTTTCATAAAATAAAAACAAAATGATTCATACAGTGATAGTAATGTGGTTTTTGAGATGATTGCAAGGTAATAGATAAGATGTCAAGAAAATAGTTTATAAGTTGATAGAAGGATAATTTGTAGAATGATTTTAATTTAGTTTATAGAATAATAGTGAAATAATTTATAAGTGATAGTAAAATAGTTTATAAGGTGAATGGAACAACAGTTTACATGATGATAATTGGATAGGTTATCAGGTAATAACAAAATGGTTTATATGATGATGGAAAAAAAAAAATAGTTTATAAGATGGAAGTTAACCTAAATGATGTAGAATAGTTTTATTACAATAGTCAAATAGCTTTTTAAAGGCGATGAGTGAAATAGATTATAAAAGAGGTGAATTAATCGGATATTAAAGAGTAATGTTAATAAATTATGGTAAAGATAGTTTTATTGATGTAGTAAAAAAGTTTGTATGCGGCGATTGTAGAATAGTTTATAAAAATGTTAGATCAATTGACGATCGTTAGATAATATATGTATTATTAAGTAAAATATGCTTATCATTTTGTTAGTGAGAAATTAGGTTTTATAAAGTGGTTAGTAAAAATAGTTTCAAAGGGCTAATAATAGTTTAAGAGTGGCTATGCATAATAAATAAGTGATTAAAGTAAAATCGAGCAATGTTTTTTATGACACATAGGAGTTTGATATATAATTTAAATCATCCACATAGCATAACAAAAATAAAGAAGAGTACAACACAATACCTTATAGGAAATAGAGTCAATAAAGTTTCCAACTTATGTTTCACTAGGTAATACGTGAAGGACTTCCTTAAGCATTAACCCTCAATAGCCATTATTAACACTGAATGGGATCAATCTTCTCAATCTTCGTCGTGAACTCATTCTTTGTCTTATACGTCGATACTTCATTTCAAAAATACACGGATATAAAATTAAAAGTATAAGGTTTTAAAAGATTGTGATCCAATGATGAAAGTGTTTACGAGTTGACGGTTATAGTCGTGTAAGTGAATTAATTGGCATGTTTTCTAGCAGCGGAGACATAAGATAGCTATATGTTTTTTAACAATATAATCGGGTGTTCAACTCGAAGTCGAATGATAAGGTAACTAGTGTGATCGGCGGACTATGACAAGTTTCAATGTTATGTAAAAACAGTAATATATAAGACCCCCCCCCCCCCCCCTCCTCATAAAAACTTTTAAAGACCATCGTATCACTCACAATGTCTTAGAAAAGTTCTAGTATTTAGATAGATAATCTTTATATAAATCAAGTGTAAAATGTGTGCAAGCCAAAAGTAAACGCACGTATAATGCAAAGGGTAAAATGTACGTAAGGGAAAGTAAATGCAAGTATGAGTCATGTAAGCAAGTAGTGTGTATGTACATGAAAAGTTTTTATGTGATGCAATATTTATGAAATGGTTATAGTCTAGGTAAAATATGCAACCTGGTTCTCTATAGCCTTTCTTAGGTCTTGATTTAGCTTGAATCACACGATAAAGAACGATATAGGATAGAGAGAATTAAGAGAGGAAGACAAGTATTTCACAATTTTTAAATTTTATAACAAAGGAAAAAAAGAAAGGAAAATAATTTGTTACAAGCCTTAACCACCTAATGAAGATTAGGTGGCTATTTATAGGAGAGGGAGGAAGCTTCAATTCCTTTATTTTCCTAATTTTGCTAATTAGTCCCTAATCTTTGGTAAATATGCTATTTTAAATATTTAGCATATTAAACCTTATTACAAGCTACTTTATACTAAGTAAAATAAAGTCTAAACACTAATATTAAATAAAACCACTTAAAGTATCATAATCGACACTTTTATGATCCTAGCAATCTCCCTTAAGGGTCGATTATTCTGGGCGTTCCTTTCTTGGTCCTAGTGGTCTTCCATTCACCTACATTTGCCACCTTCTCATTTGATCTCGATGCTTCAACCGTTCTTCAATCTCTTCTGCAAATAGTTGTAGGTATTCAACATCTTCTTTACTAAGATTGGAAGTCACATAACCATACTTAACATCATTGTTGTAGCTCTTTAGCCCTTCCAAGACTCTTTTCAATGTAGCATCATAGAACTTATGAATTTCTTAATGTCTTATCACTCTCTTTTCTTTCTTGCTATTTTTGTATATGATGCCATATACGGGATCGGTGACAATGGAGAACATCTCATACTTCTTAATGCCGGGGAAAGTGATTGTTGGTGCAGTAAGATTGACCTTTTGTTGATAGCTTTCCACACCCAGCTGAAGATCATGCACTCTTTCCCAGTTTACTGTGCTCCTAATGAAGACTAATAATGACCACAATAATCCAGTCTCAGCATAGTCGTCTACCTTATGGTTTATAATTAGCAGATACATATCCTCAATATCATTCTTGTTGAGATTCTTGTAATCTGACTCAGTGATAGACACTATACTACCATTTGTTCTTCTGGAAAAAATCTCTGTTATAAACTTGTGCTCATGACCTAGTTCCAAATAAGTCTTGATGACTTGAATGATCTTTGAATTTGAGTAGATTTCTTCTTTTGGCTTTCCGGGTTCTTGTTGTTTATTGATGTAGAAGATCTTTGCATGTGGATTCTTCCAATGTTCAACACCATATCGAGCATAGGGATTAAACCTCTTCACACACTTATCTACCCATCAGGAAGTTCTTTCTTCTATATCATCATCAGGAAAAATGACTGCAGGAAACTTATGTAAAGACAATACAATCTTCTTAGGTCCTTAGTTTCCTTTCTTTAGGTACAAAAGATTTTGATTGACTAGAGGTAGTGCAGGAGCTTTTGGATCTCTTTGACAGCTTTGAACGGCTAGAGTGGGTTTTGGTTGAAATGGTAGGACTAAGATTTCTTTCTTGCTTTCCCATACAATCACTCTTTAAGAAATTTTGCATCTAATCAATGTGATATTGATGCTCATCTCCCAAAGTACATTGTTGTCTTAACATTTCATCAACAACTTTGCGTAACTTAGCTTCATCAACAGTTTGTGAAATTTCATCCACAAGTTCTTGTGACACTTTCTCATTAGGAAGCACATCATCATCTATGGCATAAGAATTTGTCCAAAAATCAAAGTCATCAGATTGTTCTTGATTACCTGACGTTGATGGACCTGGTTCACTTTCATAATCTTGGCCGGATGACGATTCTCCAAATACAAACGTTCCATGCTCAGATGTCTTTTGCATTTTTGCACTATTCTCCCCCCAGGATGAGCATCATCATGAGGATCGTCTTGATCTCTAGGGTGAATGGCAGAAGGTCTACAAGGAGTAGCGGCCACATGAAGTCTTTCAAATTTATACTTGAGAATGAGCCAAATTGGTAAATCGTCATGTTGCAACTGAGGGTTGTCTTTCATAGTCAGATATAGTTGATGTTGTTATTCTTGTGCAGAAGTTGGTGTAGCTTGAGTCGGATGCACATGCAAAACATGACTTGACATATAATTCCTAACTGATGAATCAACCTACAAGGGAATGTGGTTAGAGATAGCATCATTAACTTGTAAAGAAATCTCTAATCGAAGATTCTCGCATTCCTGCTGAATTGAATCGGCAATCAACTTAGCCACATCCGCTTGACTCTTTTCTCTTTCCAATATAAGTCCCTGTGCAACATGTAGTGGAACTTGAGTCTTTAGAGTTTTCTTGATACGCTCATCTACCAGCTTGGGCAAAGACTCCATCATGATGTCTTAGAGATTTTAAGCAAGTTCATTAAAATTTCTTTTTGGCCTAAACCTTGTCGTTAGATGTTCAAACAAATAACCATATCGACCTTGTAATTCTGCAAAGAAATTTTGTATCATTTAAAAAGTCCAGGCTTGGCTTTGAATAAAGATAAGAGTCGATTTGTAGCAAATATCTTGGGTTTTGATGAAGATGATGATAGTGTAGA
>BQNB010177687.1:0-12942 GCA_026074375.1 Tanacetum coccineum
GGGAGAAATGTAATTAAAATGTGATCTTGAAAATAATAAGTTATCTAATCGACTCAAAGCACTTTGAAGTCATAATGCTTTCTACTCTTTGGAAAAGATTTTATGGTTATGATCTTATACCCAACAACATCTTAATTCACGATGATTTTGAAGTCATACGGTGGTTAGGTTAGGTATTAGTCCTATGATCCAACCAGAATCGGAGGGATCTACCCAAGGACATTCCATAGTTAGAAATAGTAGTCCTTAGGTATGACTGAAGATGGTGTTAGTAATGACGTATTGTTAAGCATTGAAGGGGTTGAAGAATTAAAAAGAAATGTATGGATAAAGGGTGGAAACAAAGAAGCCCTCTACACACTTTAGGCAGAAACCGAGTCAATACATAATCTATCAGATTCACAAAGATGAATTCTGGTATTGAAGACAAGACATCATGGACCCAGTGATGCACTGCACAACCCTTCTTAGCCAATCAAATTTCTCTCAACAAATACTTCTCTCATTTGTCATGGAGATACACACGACTTCTATTTACTTTCTCACTCTGAGTTAGTTGATATTAAACAGGTGGCAGTCTGCTCCAGCCTCAGAATACCAAAACCAAAATGCACTAATCGAGTCTGGAGCCAAGAGATCAATAAATAAATCTCATTAGGACACATTTCATAACAAACACTTGTTGAACACCATTAAGTTCACAAGCTGTTAACAAGAGTCCAATGCATTATCCTTGTGATTCTGCCAGAACATTCGGAGTGATACTCTTTAGTATTCACAGTGATGAATGGAAATCCTTCTAGAGTCAACCTCAAACAGCTATGCGGTAGGTGACTTGTCAGATTCTATATGAATCAAGCTTGTGTCAACTGGATATCGATTTGGTACAGTAAATGAATTGACGACTCAAACAGAAAGATAGTAACTATCTGATTCACTCATATTGTGTTATCTGCTTTGAGACGTTCCGGTATTAAGAATAAGCAAGCATGGTGAATCTAATACATCTGTGTTAGAAGATCCTATGCTTTGAGTTGGAAACCCTGTCAAGGAGATTCTTTGAATCTACGTGATCACAGGTACAATATTTATATTATAAAATGGTCCTACGGAACCAGAGGTTATTACAACCGAATCTCGACGAATGACAAAGCCATATTCGTCTATATCTGTTGTTTATCACTAACATTAAAATGCAGGTACAAACGACGGTGTTGCGGCCTCCTTCCAGCAGAGTCGAATTCACTACCACATGGCCATGCTCAAACTACAAAGGCATACTATAAGCATCAAGATTCAAGAATCAAGAAAGCTCAAGAATTCAAGACAAAGACTTCCACAAACTCTGATATACAAGATCTTCCTTTAAGATATCAAGTCTATCAAGGGAGATTGTTAGCAAGCTTTCAAGATGATGCAAAGTATGAGCATGTCGGTTAAGACACAAGATTGCAAGATGGCAAAGACGACAAAGACAAACAAGGAAAAGATTTAAAGATCTCGGAACAAAAGACAAAGTCGAAAGACAATGACAAAGGCTAAAGATTAAAGATCACATAACATGAAGGAACAAGCCTACAATATAATTAAGACCAAAGATTCAAGAACTCAATGACAAATCAATCTCAAGAAGTAAAAGGGAGCAAGATTCAAGATCTCACCTCAAGAATTCAAAGAACACATATTAGGGGAGATTGTTAGCCTTAAAATATGTTTTTGAACATAGAAGCTCAGAATCTGCAGGAAGCCTCGCTTTGAGAGAGATTGTTAGCCTTATAATATTAAGTCGAACAAGGAAGCTCGGCTACTAATCATGGAAGCTTGGTCTTTACTTATGATATATTGTAATAGGCTAGAAAGGGTAAACAGACTCGTTTATGTAATCTAATTGGTCACGTGTATCGGGCTTAAGCCCAACCAAAACCCGAGCCTGACCCATGTTAGAAATGCTAGGCGTCCAACTTAAGGAGTTTATGTATAAATACCCCTCTCCAAGTGTGGAGAGGGTGTTGGTTCTCATTTGGTACACACAATCTTTTGGTGAAATCAACCATTCCATTTTCTCTCTCTCTAAACTTCTCTTTAGTTCTTCTTTCTCTTATCTTATTTTCGTATACTACAACTATGAAGCGTGAGTGATTCTTGGTTCACACACACACACATACACACACACACACACATATAACAACCACCATCATCACGACACAAACAAATAATAATGTGAATTTCATTATAAGGGAAGAAACATAAAATTAAGCATAACAATAAACTAAAAATAACAACTATGTTAATACAAATAAGCCGTAAAAACGTTTATTTTTATTTTACGATCCTCTTACGTTTTGCCGATTACAAACATAAAATCATTAGAAGTAGAAAATAAAATTATGTATGTTTTATACAAATAGTCTTTCTAACATTTTATATATCACACATCACAAAATGGATTTTATTTAAAGTTACTTAGACTTTTTAAATTAAGTAAATTTTATTTACATTTTTACATCATGCATGACATCAACATGATCTCCTCATATCTTACAAGATTACACAAAATCTTTGAAGATTACATAAGATTTAGGAATTTTGGGCTTCAAAATTCGGATTTACCATGTTAGTTACTCGGTTCCCTGGGTTTACACTAGCTGGTACCCATTTAGGAAAGTACCGTGGGAACCGGTGAACAACGCCAAAATTTTCCTATAAATAATAAGCCATTTCTTATGTTTTACTACCTCATTCTTCTCACATCTCTCTTATAATCTAATATCTCTCTATTGTTTTTAGATCTAGTTAGTTTCATGCATCATTTGTAGGTAATTCTCTTGTTAGAAGAAATTGCCGATATTACATACAAGATGATCAAGCTCAAATCACTTTGTTTCTAGTCTCGATCATCATTCCAAGATCACCTTGGTGATTCTTGTAGATCATTCATTCATTATACTTGTCATCCTTCATTGTTGTAAAAAGAGTTAACAACATTGGGTTGGTTCTACCTTTGTTAGAACCCGGTATTAAGCTTTGTACCAAAAAAAGGTGTAAGCAACGTTGTGAGTCTTCTACGCCGGTTAAAGGAGATTGGTAACTATTGTTTAGGAAATCTTAAGTAGATGACTCGGGGAGTGGAGTAGAGTAAGAAAGGTGTCCTTATAGCCAAACCACTATAAATACTTGTGTCACAGTTCTATCTCTTCTAACTCCAGCTTTACTTTACTTGTACTTTATATTTATTCATTATCTCATAGATCAATCAATTTCATTAACTTCACATAAACTCGATCTATAATTTTAAAACTTAAATTTAATCGGTAAAACTATTCAACCCCCTTCTAGTTTTTCACAATTGAAATCAAGAGCAAGGTTACTAAAGTCTTTTAAAATATATTTGTTGATAGAAATAATGCCTAAAAATGTTATTAATGTTTTTCGTTCTCAATACGTTTTGATGATCACAGAATGTAAAAACGCTCAATGTAAAATTAAACGTAAACAAGTAATTAGTAGTAAATTTTCATTTCAAAAATTCAATCACTTAAAGGTATGAATAAATAAATGTTTAATGCATTTTATGATCAAAGAAATTTTTTACTCAACCTCATATTTTTTATAAAATATTACAAACATTTTAATAACTTTTACAAAACTTTTTCTACATTTAAAAGAAATGTTTCATTCAAAATAAATATTTTGAATTCAAATTTTCTACCTAAAATGGCTATAAATGTTCTAGAAAACACCTCCCTTGGAAAAGACAAAAAAGGGAGCGTCTTGGCCTGGGCGGCCCCCTTAAATACAAGGGCGGCCCCCTTAGTGATAAAGGGGCCGACAATAGAGCTAAGGGGACCGGCCAGACAAAAACGCTCCCCAGCTTGCCTATAAATACTGGACTATTCCTTACTAATTTTCTCACCTTTTGCACACTCATTCTTTATGTTCTAAATCAGTTTATACTTTCCTTTCATTCTTTTGATCATTAAATCATAAGCTTTGTTTCCGAGTGATCCAAGCTTAGATCCTCAAGTGCAAGAGAAGAATACTTCCTACCATCAAGTGAAGAAGTATTATAGTTTAGTGTGTTCTTGTAACATAGTTACAATTGTATTATATCTTGTAAATCACTTGTGTATATTGTGAAAGGTGTGTATAGTAGTTAGATTGTTGTGATCATAGGAAGATTAGTTAGATCGTGGTGATCTTCAAGAGTTTATATAGATCGGGGTGATCTTGTTTGTGTCTAGGTGAAGTGTAGTGAAGTTGTGAAGTGAAGTGAATTAGTGAAGTGTAGTAAAGTTGTGAATTGTTGTGAAGTAGTGCGGTTAGTATTTTAGTCCTCAAAATACAAAAGTTGTGATAGATTGGTTCTAGCTAGGATTAGAACTCGACATTTGGTTTTGTGTCGGAAATCGGTGTGAGCTTAGTTGTGTACGGTTTTCTCCGCCTAAAGGGAGCTTGTTGACATAGTGAAGAAAACTCTCGAGTTTGGTGCTCGGGGAGTGGAGTAGGGCGAAGAGGTGCTTCGTTACCGAACCACTATAAATCCTTGTGTTGTGGTTTGATCTTTCTAACTCTTATCTCTTATCTTGCATATTTATTTCATATCTTGTTTATTTAGTTATATTGTTCATATTGTTCACATATTGAATTCACATAAAGTCGAATCTAAGTTTTTATAAACAAACTATACATTAAATTAAAAAGCGGTAAACTATTCAACCCCCTTCTAGTTTTCCACAATTGGTATCAGAAGCCACGTCAAACAAGATTTTTAAAATAAACTGTATTTTAAAACTTGAATCGATCTATGGAATCGGAAAAATATTTAGAAGGGCAATCTATGCAAAGACCACCACTATTTGAAAGTGATGGATTTATTTATTGGAAAAATAGATTCGAAACTTATGTGAAATCAAAAGATCTAGATCTTTGGCATATTATTACCTATGGTGATTTTCCTCCTATTCAAAATAATCCCGAAACTAAAAAGGATGAAATTGTACCATTTGAAAAACAAAGCGATGATCTTAAAAAGAGACTTGCTAAAAATAATGAAGCTAAAATGGTAATTTATAATGCTTTGCCACGTAAAGAATACGAAAGAATTTTTATGTGTAAAACCGCAAAAGAAATTTGGGATACTTTATTAATCACTCACCAAGGTAATAGTCAAGTCAAAGATAACAAAATAGATCTTCTTGTTCAACAATATGAACAATTTATGATTCCGAAAGAGGAATCGATAGATAATGGGTTTGCTAGATTTAACACTATTATTACTAGTCTAAAAGCACTTGATGAAGGTTTTTCTAGCAATAATTATGTTAGGAAATTTCTTAGGGCACTTCATTCTAAATGGCGTGCAAAGGTTACAGCTATTAAAGAATCGAAAGATTTGACATCACTATCACTCGACGAACTCATTGGAAACTTGAAAGTTTATGAAGTGATAATAAAGAAAGATTCCGAAATGGTCAAAGGCAAAAGAGAACAAAGTAGATCTCTTGCCTTGAAGGCTAAATAGGAATCTAATGATGAAGATAGCTCGACCTTTGAAAGTGAAGACGAAGAATACGCCATGGCCGTAAGAGAATTCAAGAAATTCTTCCAAAGGCGTGGAAGATTTGTAAGGCAATCACGAGATGAAAGAAAGTCATTGCAAAGAAGTAGAGATGACAAAAATGGTAAAAGTAAAAGAAAATGCTTTAGATGTGGAGATTCAAATCATGTCATTGGAGAATGTCCAAAGTCGTCAAGAAACAATAATTAAAGAGCTTTCATTGGAGGAGCGTGGATTAATAGTGGTGAAGATGAGGAAGAAAAGAATAAATACGAAACTTGTCTTGTAGCTCAAGCATCTAACGAGATATGCTTAGGAATTAATTTAGAGCCCAATGAATGGATTAAAGATAGCGGATGCTTATAACACATGACGGGGAATGAGAGGCTATTTTCTACATACCAAGCATACAATGGAGGTAACGTTATCTTTGGAAGTAATTTGTGTGGTAACATCATAGGCAAAAGGTAAGATTTCTCATGACTCCCTAATTATTGAAAATGTTGAGTACGTAGATAATCTAAAATTCAACTTGCTTAGTATTGGTCAAATATGTGATAATAAGTGCAAAGTAATATTTATTGAACACGATAGTGAAATAATGAAATATGAAAAAGTCATAGGTAGAGGAATTAGAAAAAGGGGTTTATATGTGATGAAACTAGGAAATAAACCGGAAGATAAATTATGTCTTACAACCTTAGATGAAAACTCTACCTTATGCCATAGGAGATTTTGTCACGCAAACATGTATTTAATTCAATCTCCAGCGTCTAAGGAATTGGTTAGAAATCTACCTAAGCTTAAATTTGACCGACATTTTTGTGATGCTTGCAAAATTAGAAAGCAAGCTCATGCTAGTCACAAAGCCAAAAATATGGTATCAATGACTAGATGCTTAGAATTATTACACATGGACTTATTTGGCCCTTCCGCCATACGAAGCTACAGGGGAAATCGTTATACCTTAGTAATTGTAGACGACTATTCTCGATATACATGGACTATATTTTTTGGAAATAAAACCGAAGCTTTCGAAGAATTCAAAATATTTAGTAAAATGATTCAAAATAAATTAGGATGTTCCATAGTATCAATTAGAACGGATCATGGTTGGGAATTTGAGAATGAAGTACAATTCAGAAACTATTGTGACTCAAATGGGATTTCTCACAATTTCTCCGCTCCTCGTAATCCATAATCAAATGGGTAGTAGAAAGAAAGAATCACACTCTACAAGAAATGAGTAGGACTATGTTGAATGAACAATCCATTCCACAAAAATTTTGGGGTAATGCGGTCGATACATCAACCTATGTAATCAATAGGATTTCCATTTGACATATTTTAGGAAAAACCCCATACGAGTTGTTAAGAGGTAGAAAACCAAACCTTAATTATTTCAAAGTATTTTGAAGCAAATGCTTCATTCTTAATACAAAAGATTACATCACCATGTTCGACCCAAATTCGTACGAAGGTGTCTTCCTAGAATATTCGCAAAATAGTAAAGCTTACATAATTCTTAACAAACAAACAATGAAAGTCAAAGAATCATTAAATGTGACATTCGATGAAACTCATCCCCCGCCTAAAATATCACCATTGGAGGATGATGATTTAGTCGAAGAAGAAACTATTGAGGTTAATAAAACAAGACCCTTAGGCAATGATCTCGATTAGAAAACAATGAAATCATAAACATTAAAGAATATAAAATTCATCCACTAGATAATGTTATTGGTAATTTAAATTAAAGAACTCTTAGATCACAAGCTCAAGACAAGAGTAATTTCTTTTGTTTTCTTTCAACAATAGAACCTAAAAGTATAAATAAAGCTTTAAAAGATGAAAGTTAGGTAATGGCCATGCATGAATAATTAAACCAATTTGTATCAAATGATGTTTAGGAATTAGTCCCTAATCCTATGGATATGACCATTATTGGAACTAAATGGGTATATAGGAATAAGCTCGACAAAATGGGGTTATATCTAGAAATAAAGCTAGGCTAGTTGCCCAAGGTTATAATCAACAAGAAGGAATTGATTATGACAAAACTTATGCACCCGTAGCTAGATTAGAATCCATAAGAATATTATTAGCTTATGCATGCACTCTAGACTTCAAATTATTTCAAATGGATGTAAAGAGTGCATTCCTTAACGGTTTTATCAATCAGGAGGTTTACGTGGCACAACCTCCGAGATTCATTGACTTCGCAAAACCTAATCATGTTTATAGACTCAAGAAAGCGCTTTACGGACTTAAACAAGCTCCTAAAGCTTGGCACGATAGATTGAAAGCCTTTCTTATTAAACATGATTATACCATAGGAATGGTAGATAACACACTCTTTACTAAAAAGAAAAACTCCAAACTCATTATTGTCCAAATATATGTCGACGACATTATATTTGGCTTAACTTGTCAAGAATTATGTGATGATTTCGCCAAGATCATGCACGATAAGTTTGAAATGAGTATGATGGGGGAACTAATTTTTTTCTTAGGTTTACAAATAAAACAATTAGAAGATGGTATATTCTTTAATCAATCAAAATATATAAAAGAAATGCTTAAGAAATTTGGATTAAAAGACTCTAAGCCAATGAAAACTCCTATATCTACAGAAACGAAACTTACGAAAGACGCAAAAGGTGAGTCCATAGATAATACCAAATATAGAGGTATGATAGGAAGTTTATTATACTTAACAGCAAGTATGCCTAATATCATGTTTAGTGTTTGCCTTTATGCACGCTTCCAAGAGGATCCCAAAATCTCTCACCTTGAAGCGGTTAAACGTATCTTCTGATACCTTAAAGGCATTACGCACTTAGGATTATGGTATCCTAAGGGGTCCGACATAGAAACCATATTATATACGGACTCTGATCATGCGAGAGATTACGTGGACCAAAAAAGCACTAGTAGTATTTGCACGTTTATGGGATGTTGTTTAACATCTTGATTTTCGAAGAAGCAAACCGCACTTGCTATTTCCACAACCGAAGCCGAATATGTATGAAACAAGCTCTCGTATATTATGGCATTAGGTTAGATGACATTCCTATAATCTGTGATAACAAAGGGGGGCTATAGACTTAATTAAAAATCTCGTACAACACTCTCATACAAAACACATTGAGATTCTCCACCATTTCCTTCGTGACAATGTTCAAAAAGGAAATATTTTCATAGAAAAGGTCTCATCGGAAGATAACAATGCCGACATTCAAACTAAACCCCTTAAATGTGAGCTTTTTAATTACTTACATCTAGGTATAGGAATGATGAAACACATTGAATAAATATTTATTAAGTATCCACATCACTATCAATGTTAATAGGAACTTAAATAACCTAAAAGTAAACAAGAACATTGAACTACAACCAAAACCAACATGCTAAAATCAAAAAATCATGAAAATAAAATCGTCAGATAGCGGCTGCCTTAGCTCTTAAAGGGTAGCCCCCTTAGTGATAAGGGGGCCGGCCATGCACATAAGGGGATCGGCCATCTGACTGCCCGTAAAAAGTTTTTATTTTTCTTCTATAAATCTGAGTTTAGGATTCTATTTTTAACAACATCAAAGATTGAGAATTTCTCAAAAATTAATCTTTATACAAAATTACGTATTAATAACCTCGGTTTTCCCAAGGCTTAAACTTCTTAACTTAATATATGTATGTATAAGTCCCAATCTATTTCTCAAAATCCTTCTCACGACTAGGAGTTCATGAAAATCTACTTTTATACATTGTTGATATATGCTAAAAACATTTTCTATTCATGCATAATGCTCTCACACTTGTTTCTGGAATATATAATCCAATATATATTTTTTGACACTCTTGATTGAGCAAAATTAAATTAGGAGCATTTAGATTATTTCTTAGGTTTTTCTTGTCTTAGAGTCAAAATAATCGTCACTCCACATTTGTCGCATATAGGCAAACACTAGGATTATAAATAAAAACACAAGTCTCATTCGATGTGTTTACGACCTACTTATCTTGTTTAGGAAATCTTAGGAGCATTACAACTATTTGCTAATACTCCAATTAATATGCTCTTAATTATAGATTTTTTTGCCTCCTTGCATGCTTATTCATATATACTTGCTTGCTAAATGTTATGTGAATTAGTCTTGATTGTTATTAAACAAAATTAGGACTTTGCATGTTTATTCATATATTCTTGCTTGCTAAATGTTATAGTCTTGATTGCTATAAAAATTAGGACTTGCTGCAAAATGACCACAAAACAGTCCACCTTTTTACCATTTCCTGCAAGAAAACAAAAACTTGGACATCCTGGACATTTCCAGGTGGCGGCCCCCTTTGCTCAAAAGAGGCGGGCCCCTTAGTGATAATAGGGTCGGCCATATAGATAAAGGGGCCGGCCATCTGATGCACGGTTTTTATTGTTTCTTTATGCTTTTTGACCCTCTTTCACCTAGACTCAGCTATTATTTCCCAGAACTCACCAACATTTCTTGGATTTGTTTTCTAACAATGTCCGTCCATCCTTAACTACATCATCTTCCTAATATAAATCAACCCTCATCCTCACCATAATCACCACATTCAACTTGTCTTCTCCAATGTCTTCCCCTTACAAACCTTTACCCAAACCCTCAAGGGTTGCCAAAATATCTGTAAGACGCGTATGGAGAAAGAAGTTGAACTATTGTAACACATCAAATGAGGTTGATGTTAACTTACCGACACCAATGCCCAAACCACAATCTCCTATCAATTAAACATCACAAGAAAACCCTCCTACTACTCAAACAAATCATGATTTACTACAATCTCACACACTTCCACTTGGTGATTCATGTGACACTAATGTTGGACATACTCCCATTCCACCATAAAATGTCAATCAAACTCAACTCATACAACCACCATTTCCTCATTTACTCATCAATCCACATGTTGCTAGTATGATTCATGCTTAAGCTCCACCTTCACCTCAAGGTGACAACCAAACTCAACCTCCACCTCCTCCATCTCTAAGTAGATAAATGCTCATTAATGACATTAATCAACTCCAAGACTTATCAAACCTTCTAGCCATGCACCTTTCACAATGTAACACTCCCTCATCACCTTATCCTCCAAACTTGCCTCACACTCTCAACTTAGATCAAGTTCAACAACATGTTGGTTATTGTCCTTGTTGCATCTTTACCTAAAAATAATTCCTAACCTTAAGTGAAGATATCAATTGGATTGAATTTCTTCTTACTCGACCATAACCACCACTTCAAGTTCAACAAGACTACCCTCCAACAACCACCTCTGCTCCAAACTCCCCACCAACAACCAATTAAGCATGTTACATGCCTACATTTTCTTGTTTTCAAATAAATGTCTAACCCATTTCTTTTGCAAGCAAGTCTAATGGTTTCCTATGGCAATCTAGGCAAATTAGGACCTTTATAGTTTCTGTTTATGTAGAATGTATTATTATGCTTCAAGCATAATATTTCAATATGATGATGCATGATTGTGTTTTACATACAATTTCTATGTTTAATGAATGGTATTTAGTCTTATGCTTTTAAGTATGCACTTGCTTGTCTTTATATTTTTTATCATGTTTGTTGAATGACTCCTAGTTATATAGTTGAGTCTAGTTGATATATATATTTGTGATTGTTAATTTACTCAAAGAAATTGACACTTGTCAATAATTATCAACATGTTTTAGTATTTTTTTTGTTGTTCTTAGCTATAAGTTAGAAATCGTTGTCTTGTTCTTCTAACGTGTTCTTGATGCAAAGTTACCATAGCTTGATTCTTTGGTGCCCTCGAATGAGGAGGAGTACACATCAAGGGGGAGCAATTTTTCTAGTGATATTACGTGTATTAATCAATGAAGCCTTTTTTATTCTACAAAAGGGGGAGAAATAGAAATAAAACTCACTAAATACTTGCTTAAAAATTAGTTTTACATTCAATGAGTTTAGATTTTGTAATCATCAAAAAGGGGGGAGATTGTTGATAGAAATAATGTCTAAAAACGTTATTAATATTTTTCGACCTCTCTACGTTTTGGTAATCACAAAATGTAAAAACGCTCAATGTAAAATTAAACGTAAACAAGTAATTAGTCGTAAATTTTCATTTTAAAAATTTAATCAATTAAAGGTATGAATAAATAAATGCTTAATGCATTTTATGATCAAAGAAATTTTTATTTAACCTTACAGTTTTTTATAAAATGTTACAAATATTTTTATATCTTTTACAAAATATTTTTTACATTTAAAAGAAATGTTTTATTCAAAATAAACATTTTGAATTCAAATTTTCTACTTAAAAAAGGCTAGAAATGTTCCAGAAAACAACTCCCCTTGAAAAGACAAAAAAGAGAGCGTCCAGGCCTGGGCGGCCCCCTTAAATATAAGGGTGGCCCCCTTAGTGATAAGGGGGCCGGCCATGGAGCTAACGGGGTCGGCCAAACAAAAATCTCCCCAGCTTTGCCAATAAATACTGGATTGTTCCCAACTATTTTTCTCACCTCTTGCACACATATTCTTTCTGTTCTAAATCGGTTTATACTTTCCTTTCATTCCTTTGATCATTAAATCATAAGCTTTGTTTCCAAGTGATCCAAGCTTAGATCCTCAAGTACAAGAGAAGAATACTTACTACCATCAAGTGAAGAAGTATTATAGTTTAGTGTGTTCTTGTAACATAGTTACAATTGTGTTATATCTTGTAAATCATTTGTGTATTTTGTGAAAGGTGTGTATAGTAGTTAGATTGTTGTGATCATAGGAAGGTTAGTTAGATCGTGGTGATCGTCAAGAGTTTAGATAGATCAGGGTGATCTTGTTAGTGTCTAGGTGAAGTGTAGTGAAGTTGTGAAGTGAAGTGCAGTTGTGAAGCGTAGTGAAGTTGTGAAGTGAAGTGAAGTAGTGAAGTGAAGAGAAGTTGTGAAGTGAAGTGAAGTTGTGAATTGTTGTGAAGTAGTGCGGTTAGTATTTTATTCCTCAAAATACAAAAGTTGTGATAGACTGGTTCTAGCTAGGATTAGAACTCGACATTTGGCTTAGTGTAGGAAATCGGTGTAAGCTTAGTTGTGTATGGTTTTCTCCGTCTAAAGGGATCTTGTTGACATAGTGAAGAAATCTCTCAAGTTTGGTGCTCGGGAAGTGGAGTAGGGCGAAGGTCCTTCGTTACCGAACCACTATAAATCCTTGTGTTGTGGTTTGATCTTTCTAACTCTTATTTCTTATCTTGCATATATATTTTATATCTTGTTTATTTAGTTTTATTGTTCATATTGTTCATATTGTTCACATCTTGAATTCACATAAAGTTAAATCTAAGTTTTTGTAAATAAACTATACATTAAATTAAAA
>BQNB010177688.1:0-10084 GCA_026074375.1 Tanacetum coccineum
TGGTAAAGTCTCAACAATCTCATCCCATGAATCTGTGATCCCATATCCAACGTACCTCTCAGGGTCACGCCTAATCTGCCTGTCCATAGTGGCAACAAAGCCGTAATCTGCCCTAAAACCTCCAGCTGGTCTAGCAGCAGCAGCGGCGGAGCTCTCTCCGACCTCATACCCGGGACCCAGTGCGATACCTAACCCCATCCGAGGTGGTAGGTTAACCTCGGGTCTGCCCTCTCTCCGACTGTCAGAGGGTAGTGATAGTGGTGGGAATGAAGTAGGAGCTGATGTGGGCATGGGTGGTGGTGCATCTGGTCTGGTGGGGGAGAGTATGAAGGGTGGTGGTAATGGTAATGAATGGGAGGTAGCTGCAGCCTCAGCTCTCATCCGAATCGTAGCAGCTCGATAGCCCAATGATCGAATAGGACTAGGAGGTGGTGCTGTCAATACCGGTGGGGGTGGTGATAGTGGGAAAGGAATCTGGGGTGGTGATGAAGTCCATGGAGATAGTGGTGATGCTGGTGGGGAAGATATAGCAAGTAATCTGGCAACCTCAGAATCAGACCATGCTGGTACCGGTAATGGCTCTGGAATAGTAATCCTAGCAGTCATACGATATGCAGGGTGAGGTGGTGGTGTGGCCGCAGACTCATCGGTCTCAAATGGCTCAGTCTCCTCCGCAGACGGGGCAGTAGCTGGTAAAGCAACAACTACCGGGTAGGCAGGAGCTAGGTGCTCCTCCTCGTCAATCTCAACATCCATCTCGTCATCCTCATCCTCCTCATCAGCCTCGATATCCATATCGTCATCCTCATCCTCCTCGATGTCCATCTCATCGTCTCCGTCATCTCCTCCATCAGCAGGATAGTCGATAGGATCCTCCTCAGGGTCCTCATCGCCATCCTCCTCCGGATCTGCCTCAGGATCAGACTCCGGAACATAATCAGGTGACTGTGCAATGGGTGAGGCATCCTCAGCATATGGCTGATCCTCAGCAACGATCTCATAATCTGGCGAAAGTGGTGCCTGTTCTGGCTCCTCAGGGCCAGGCACGTAATCTGGAGAGGGTGGTGCCTGAAGAGCGGCCTCAAAGTATGGGTCCTCTGGTATGTAAGGTAGCTCAAGTAGCTCATGATCATCGGCTCGTGGTGATCCGATGTCTGATAGATCCTCAAATGGGCTGGAAACCTCCGTGTGTGTAACCCCTGATTCATCCGAATCTGACATGACTGAATCTGAAAATTCAAAATAGCTTATATTAGTACTTAATATAAGACTCTTATAGTAATATACATTTATATCTTAACATGTATATCAAATATGAATGCATCTAGTTCAACCAACTAATGCAACAGGCAGTGTATGCATGAATGTATGCACATATGTATGTCCCGTGTAATCCCCTTGTTATAAAACAACTTTTTGAAAACGGTTATAGTCCAGCAAAAACATTTGACCTGGTTCTCTATAACCTTGGCTCTTGATACCAATCTGTAACACCCCCAAATTGGGTCGCAGCGGAATATGGGTCCGGGGCGTGTTACTTCATGAATCAACAACACAAGAGATATATAGAACGACCAAAAAGTCGTTTGAAAACGATACATTGGATTTAACAAAGTCATTGTTACAAAAGCCCGTAGCTTAACTTGTTCACTTAATCAAATACAAAGATTTTCAGCCCATAACAGATAACAAAATGAAATGCGACAAAATCTTTAATGCAAGACATCCAAATCAAAACCACCAATGTATCCATCGCACCTTGTGCTTATTGATCCCCTGAAAAACATTGCTTTAAAACGTCAACAATATGTTGGTGAATTCATAGGTTTGATAAATCATATATTGTAGGACCACAAGATCTCTCAAGTGTATGATAATGCAACAGATGCAGATATCATATAAATGTAATTACGTTGCTCTAAGCTCATGACACTGATGCTTGACATGTATGGATGCCAAATTAATGGCCGTTTGCCCGTGGTGATGTTCTAACCCGCAACATCCTATGTTCGACATGGTATACGTTCGTTTGTCCAGTGATAGCTAATCACCCGAACGGGGTTGTCAAACCCAATATATCTATTCATAACATTCGCGCGTCACAATCTCGCAATTGACAGTTCATGAATAATGGGCTCAGATAGGTAATCGCTACTTAGGCAACACGTAATCATAACATGAAACTTAACCACTTGTGTCCAATTGTAAAGCATTGCATGTTTTTCACCCCAAAAACTTTATAAAACAAAAACATGTAAAACGTGGGGCTATGAACTCACCTTGAGTGAGTAATGCCAAGTATATCACAAATAACGCGCCACGCGAATTGATCAAATGCCAAAAACCCCCTTTTTTAAATTAAATAAGGTCGTATAAGAACTAATTTCATTAAGTACTCCTACTATGCATAAGTCTAATATAGCTAATCACCATCTAAATGTTTTAAGTGTAAATCATGTTTATAAAATAAAATTGTTTATAAACAATACTTTTGTAAAATCGTCATAACTCCCGTATTCTAATCGCGTTTTACGTATGCCATCTTTCGTATTAAGACGAGTTATCATAATTTGACATTTTCCATATTTTGACCCCCTGGTGAACAATAACTTTTTACTGTTCACATCAGACGTAAGTTTTATTTAAATCGTATTTGTTGTCGTAAAACCCGTAAATATCGTATTTTATTCGTTATAGCTCCGTTTTTAGCGATTCTTTCGAGCACGATCTCGTAATTGAAAGTTCTATAATTTTATGAGGTTTACAAAAATATAACTTTCTGTCATGAACAGTAACTTTTATAAAAATAGTTTTATAAAAGTATTAATTGTCGTAAACTCGCAAAATTCATAACTCGTTCGTTATTACTTGAAAAATTACGATTCTTATCATTTTGGAATCCTAAAAATATGTATTATTTGTTAAAAATATCAAAATTGCTGTTTGATATAAATTTTTATAAAAGTTATTTTATAAACTCCGTTTAATTAACGTATAACTCGTTTTTACCGTAACTTTTTCATTATTAAACCGTTTGACAAGTTTCTTACCTTTTCGAAATCGTCGTGAAATGTATTATCTTATAAAAACATAAAATAAGTAGGTAAATATTCTGATTTTGGAAAAAATGTTGCGGTGATTCTCTTAAGTTCATTTTTAATCTTTGTTTTCATACTCTTCCATTTTGTATTTCACCAAAAGTCCCATATGTGCCTTATATTTTATATATGTCATATATCATAAGTTTATTATGTCCATGGTCCATCAAGGTCCTTTTTGTCCCAACCTTTCAAGTTCTTTATTTTACATAATAAACTATAACTTTTATAATAAACCATAAATCACTAGTTTTTATATATAGTTATTTTACATAAAAACCATGTGTGTACAAGTCTTCCCATCTTGATATAACTTCATTTTAATGATCATATAACATCAATATAAGTCCATAATTAACCTTAACATGTCATTTGTATTTCTTTCACTTGAAACATATTAAGAAACTATTATAAACCCTAATTTATTCTTAATCATATTTACACCAAATTAACATGGTACATTCTTTTCTCATCCTTTTTAACATGATGTAAGTAATACCACAACATATGTAAAAGTGTAGAAAATGATCATTTCTAGTATAAACTCCATTTTCATGATAAAATCCTAAATGGTGATTCAACTAAAATAGACATAACATATGCATATCAATGAAAGTTTACAAGAATATAAAGAGTTCTAGTAGACCTTAGGATGTGTGAAGATGATGATAAACAAATGCTAAACCCTTGTTTAGCCCTAGAATCCAAGCTTGCACTTAAGAAAACCCTTATTTTCTTAATAAAAACCCTAGCTTCCTTTTCTTGATTATTACTTGTAAATGGTGATTCAATGGTTGGAAACACCTTAGAATGTCTTATAATAGATGTGTATAGAAGGGTATAGGTTGAATAAAATTTGGTATGAATTTGTTTGGGTGGGAGGTGCCGCTAGTTGAGCCGTGGGTTGGTATGTGTGCCAAAGGGAGTATGGTTTGATTTTTCACTAAGTGTAAAGTGTTATGAATGTGTTAATCACACTACCATTGGCAAGTATATATGATAACCGATGTCAATAGTCTAAGTAAACATTCAAAGGAACCTAAGGAGGGTTTCAAGGGTGTCTTGTTTACATGACTTTAGTCAAATAAACAACGAAAGGCTATGGATTTAAATGCAAGAGTTGTGCATTAGACCGAAGGTGTGAATTATTCTTATTCTTTGTAACTATTGAGATAAATTCGCTAATATAATACTAATTAGAAAGTTGTTGTAATTTGTTAAGTATTTGGAGTATAAATGTGTTATTTGTTGAAGCGTAGAAAAGTTTTTGTGGTTCCGGGAGTGCCTAAACGCAATTTATCGCGAAACGTATACACTTTACGTATCCGATAAAAATAAAATGAAAAAAGTTAATAATTATTCTCAAAATAATTATATAACCCTTGCTTGATGTAAACATTAATTGTTTGTAGCCCGTTTACATGACGCTAATTTTTACTTACGCAATTTAAACATAATTCATTAAATCACAATCAACTTGTTGTCGGCGGCGGGGGGTACAACACGTAAAAAGAAATATTAGATTATGACACGTCAATGACTTTAAAACACCTGGTGTGTTGATGAGAATTTTCTTCCATTAATTTTTGCACTTCGTCACTTTGGGACCACATAAATCTCATATAAGGGTATTAAGAACTTTCAAGTTTTGGTGTATTTAGCTTTGAGGTGTGATGGGTATGCTTTTTCCTCTTCCCTAGTTGACGAAGGCGGAGCAAAGATGATCTTTCACAAACTTCAAGTCTAGTTATAGACCTCTACTAATCCTTTCTGTCAAGGTCATTGATGGTAGCCGAAAGTGTGTCAATGTGTGGATCAGAACGTTGATTCCATAGACCAGATTTGTTGCTTGGAGGCGTTGTGACCAAACAAGTAGATTGGGTAGGACTTCCATCATGTCCTTCAACTGAGATGAGTGTACAAATTATAACCAAGAGAACCTTTGTATTAATTCAACACCATAAGTATCATGAACATAACATGAGTGCTTCCTGAATGCAACTTCGAGATCAGAGTCACAAAATTGTCCGACAGAAAACAAATTATGTCCCAGTCCTTCCATATAGTATACCCTGGAGATCACACTATCACCAATCACGTAATCTCCATAACCCATGATAGCACCAAAGTGTTCATTCCCGAATCTAACTGTCCTGATGAACCTTTTTATGAAATTCCTGAGCCATGAGCAATCCCCCGTTATATGTTTTGAGCAGCCTGAGTCCAAATACCAAAGGATGATCTGTACGACCTGCATTTGAAAACAGATAAAGATGGAGAGTTTAGAAAGTTGGATCCCCAATTTTGGTTGGGTTCATGTTGATTAGCATAAGCAATGGCCTGATTCTCAGGTGAAGTGGGAAGGCGAACAAGAACTGCCTGGTACTGTTAGTTTCTATGTTGGTATCTTGTTAGTGGTTTCTGAGCTGTGTGACATAGTGGTATATGCTTAATTACACATACCATTTTCCAAATAAAACGAGCCTAAATGACCAAAAATAGACAAAAAATACATTGTATTTGTATGTTTTGCATTTGAATTGTGCAGGAACGGATATTCAAGAAAAGGACAAAAAGAAAGCCAAAAACGACCAAACCAAGCACGGAATGGAAAAGACCAAGTCAAATCGAAGCCAAAGTCAGTCAAAGTCAGAAAGTCAACCCAGAAAAAGTCAAAAGTCAACCAAGTGAAGAAAATACAACTTGAGGGACTAAAATCGCCAAACCTCAAGATTGTATCACAAGAATAACAAGACAAGGACTAAAATTGGAAATTGAGGGGAAGTATAACTTGAGGGGCCGAAGCTGCCAACCTACACAAAACCATTTTTTCCCGCCTAACAGAACCCAAGAACAACTCACGGGTGTCTTCCCACCCTTTTACCCTGCAACCTCTACAACCCCTTGGGTAAGACATTTCCCCCTCCTCCACTATCTCCCCCCAGCTTTATAATTGCCATGTTGGCAATCCTTCACCACTTTCCAAGCTTTTCGATGGCTGTGATTGACTCAAAAGAAGCACAAAAGAAATTGAAGGCTGGGATTTGTTTTAGAATCACCTCACACAACAAGCACACTTGGTTTTTGTCTCTACAAAGAAACACAGAAGAAAGAAGAGAAGAAAGACCAAGAAACCAAGACCTTAGTTCGTTTTAGTATAAATAGGGCCATTGTAACCCAAGAAGAGAGAGGGAGTTAGTGTTTTTTTATCTAGTTCTTAGTTAAATTTCAGCTTATTTTTATGCAATTTTATTTTTCCAAGTCTTGTAACTTTAATTTTCGTCTTAATGCAAATTTGGAGTTTTTAAGTCAATTCTTGATTCTCTGTATTTCCTTTTGTTAAAAGCTTTACTTAATATGTTTTAAGTCTTATAAAATCATATAAGTCATTTGTCTTAACTCAAATACTAAAGTTTAAGTAAAGTCACAAAAAAAGTCCACACTCAAATATACCACAGCTTATGGATGATAAGCCAGTTCTGGATGGGCTTATGGACTCTCACTAGCTTGTTTTATACAAGCTAGAGCTTGTAGACTCTTGGTTTAACCTTGTTTTGAGCAAGGGAGTTGTAAGTTTTTATTTTTCTAATTTTGCTTATTTACTGTAGAACTGCTTATTAGTGCTTATTTGTTACCTATATTTGCTTATTTATGCTTTATCATGATGTTTAGTGCTTATCTTGCTTAGTTGTTAGTTTAAAAATAGTTTGTGCAAATTTCTTAGTTAGTACTGTTAGTTATGAGTTAATACTGTTAGATTGATTCAGCTTATTTAAGTGCTTATTATTGATTGAAGTCTGCTTATAAGTGTCTTATTATGTTATTTGATAATCTGTTTAGCACCAAATCAGCTTAGAAAAAAAAGAAAAATGATTTTAAACATATTTTTATACTTTTTCAAAATGTTACATTTTAGACCCTTGAGAATGAAAAATGGCAAAATATACCCTTGGAGTTTGCACTTTTATGAGTTTGGTCCTTCAAGTTTAAAAGATATACTAAGTAAACCTTGTACTTTAGAAGGTGACATAATAGACCCTTATAGTCATAACTTTGATAAAATGACATTTTCAGCCCTTTTAGTTATAAGTTTCCGAAAGTTATGATATATACCCCTTGCATGGAATACTTTTGTAAAACAAGTCCGAATTGCCATGCAAGCTTATTTTAACATTCCAAAAGATATTTGCTGTTTATAGCTTATTAATATAAGCTAAAATATGAAGGTTTAACATAACAAAAGTTTAAAATAACGATTCGTTAAGCTAAGAAGCAAAACGGGTCAAATTAGGGTTTCAAAACATAAACGTGCGGATTTTAAGTTTAAATTCCTTCAATAATCAATAAAGTGGTTATTTTAACATTAATTAAGCATGTTAGGATAGATTATAACAACATTTAGCCATTATAACATTTAGTTTTATGAAAAACACAAAATTAGGGTTTCGGGTGTACGGTTTTGGATCAAAATAGAAAATGAGCATGAATTGAGTTATGAAACTTTAACAATAATTTATTTAAGATCATATGAACATTATAAGGGTGTAGTAGCAGGTATGAAGTTGATAGAACATGGGTTTGAGCTTATAGCTTGAAAATGGGTTGAAATCGGGACTTTTAGCTTTGTACGCCTAGAATAACGACTCCTGGGCTTCTTTTCTTGGTTTCTTTTGCTTCACTTATATTATTGAGCCTTCTTAGGACCTCTTAGGATCTTCTTAGAGCAAAGGATTTCTGATATTAAGGGTTATAGAGGAGGAAGTGGGGGATGAGTTTAAATGGAGTGTTTATGCCCCTATTTATAGTCGAATGGGATTTGGAGGCTAAGGTATGCTTTATGACTAGGTGAGGACATGTAGGAGGTCTAGAGGATGATGAGGAGAGGCTATATAATGAGTTGTATAAGCTATAAAGTAGCTATGGTATGTTGGTTTGCCCATGTGATGCCGCAGCTAAAGAAATGAGAAAAGAGGTGATGTGGCTCATTTTTATACCAAGAAATGGACTAGATATTTGTGTGAGGTTCTTGTAATCTGGTTAGTGAAGGAGCTTAGTCATTGAGGTGCTTTTTTGCAATATAGAACTTTAAAATGGGTTAAAATGAGAAAAAGGTGTATACGAGTTTAATTAGGGCTCAATAGGGTTCGGATTGAGTTTTCAAGATTGTAACTCATGTACATTTGATTAAGAATGATAGGTTACTAATCCTAAGACTTATATTAAGGATTATAATCAAAAGTTGATAGGTGGTTTGGGTTATAATGGGTAGAAAATAAGTAAACAGGTCAAAAGTTCCAATTAGGGCACAATTAGGGTTTCTTAGATTTTATTTGTATATAATTGAAGTAAAATGATGAAATGATGATAAAATATGATTGAAAATGTTGTAAATTAAGTTATTACAACTTATTTGAGAGTTGGTTTGGGTTTACAATGGATAAAAATCAAGAAACTGGTCATGGTTTAGAAACTAGCTTGGTTTTAGGGTTTAGGGTTTTAAATTAGGGTTTTGAGTATAAAAAGATGTATGAAAGATTATGAGTAGAATAATTAGGGTTTACACATTGTATATTAAGTGTAGTAGCTGGTACAAAGGTGGTGGTGAAGAAACTAGAATGAAAACGGAGGTAAAACGGTTATTTTGGAGGTCATGCTTAATGACTTGTATATTGAGCTTTTAAGGATTTGTACTTTATTTTGGAAGATGTATTCAAATGAGATGTTATATTACTTGTACATATGCTTTAGAAACTTATACATTCACTTTAGATATTAACCTTTCATGAATTTTGCGTTTAGAGGTATACAATAACAGTTTAAAGCCCGTCTTGATATAACGTTGTGAATGGTACATTATATGAGTAATGTACTTTGTAATAATGATATTAGGATATTGACATGTTATGATGTTTGCTTGACATATAAATAGATATAGATGGCATAGGTAGGTTGCGTCGTCTACTTTAGTTATGCAAGTTACATTGCATATTAAGATATCGGCAATGCAAGTAATGTAATAAAAAAAAATTCCCGTACAATTGTGATCATAGTAAAATAGGTTGATTTTGCATTTGATGAAGATTCTTGGGTTGTTATATTGCATGAGTCCCGAGTGTGGAATAAGATGTTCTACTTAGATATGGTTCGTATTGGGGCTGTTCCAAAGCCGCCATCTGATGATGAGGATACCGAGCGTCCGAGAAAGAAATTGAAGAACTCTACTTCTGATGGGACTAAGGGACCTTTTGAGCCACATGGACCACCTAGTGACTCTTAGTACATTAGCTTATCATTAGTAGTATCTTTTGTAAATCACTAACTAAACTGCGATGTCAGTTAGTAGAACTAGTCTTTTGGAGTTGTATATCATTAGATGGTAACATGTAATGTATGACAATGCAACTTGTAACTTGTTTGTGATTAATGAAATGACTATCTTTTGGTTCTAATTCTATGTTGTGTTGTTGTTACCTTTCTTTTCTTGTTTCTTCTAAATTGTTCCTTTGCTTAATACAATCATCGAATGAATACTCATTATGATTTGATTTGTGTTGTAATAGGATCATGCCGCCAAAAGCAATGTCCGAGGCACGTATACGCGAGGTTATTAAGGAACAAGTTGCCACATCTATGGCTGCATTTATGGCAAATATGAACCGCGGAGCCGGTGGTGCTAGAGCCAGTGGTGCTGGAGCCGGTAGTACTAGAGCCGGTGGCGCTGGAGCTGGTGGTGCTGAAGCCAGTGGTGCTGGAGCTGGTGATGCTGGAGCTGTTGGTGCCGGACCAGCAGCCCCTGAAATTACTAGGTGTACTTACGTAACATTCATGAAGTATGACCCACAACCTTTTAAAGGCACCGAATGTGCCGTGGGATTATGTCAGTGGTTTGAGAAACTAGAATTTGTGTTCCGAATCAGTGATTGCAAAGAAAGGGATAAGGTGAAATTTGCAACTGCTACTCTCCAAGGTCATGCATTGACTTGGTG
>BQNB010177689.1:0-12942 GCA_026074375.1 Tanacetum coccineum
AGGCGTGTCAGTCTTCTGATTATTTCTCTTTGCATTGCTATTTTCATGCGCGTAGGTTTTATCTCGTTTGGAAGCTAAAGGTTTCACTTTTCCGTCAAACGTAGAGCATCCTGATTGGCCTGACTATGATTCATCTGAAAGTGAAGATTGGTCTGACAATGATTCAACTGAATGGAGATTAGTAGGAAGTAGGAACTAAAGGTGGGTGAGGTTAGTACATCGGTAAATCTTTGAATTTATGTTAAGTCTAGAAATGATTACTGCATTCCAATTGCGTACATATTAGTTTGCTCCAATTGACTTTGATTTAGGAGGATCCAAACAGTGCTTTGTTCACGAAGCTTATTAACTACTGTTGTAGATTTGCGTAGTTGCTGCATCTTATCTTTGTTTTTAAAGTTTTATAAAGCTATCAAGTCTGGCTCTTGCTAGGCAATCATTTGATAAATTTAATTCGTGCTCATGTTCATGCCTTCTTTGATGCTCATTTAATCACGTGTCCATAACTCCTGTGAAACCTTGTTAGCTCAGTTGAGGTCAAGATTGTAAAGTCCCTTTCTTGAACATACTAATTTAGGTTAGTTTAATGCACAAAAGAAACCCACTTGTCCTTTTTTCGAACATACGGATATAGGTTAGTGTGAGATGCTCGGTTTTAGAGGATTTGTTTGTCTTCTGATGAGAGATTACTTATTTACTTTTGTCCTAACAAGCAAGATTTTACCCGCACTGCGATGCTGCGGTGCGTTATTTTTCCGCGCTTGTAGTGAGGTCATTAATTTTTTTTTTCCTGGGTTATATTTTTTCGTACTCATGTTTTGAATATGTTTGTTTATTGTTTCTTAAAATTAAATGACAATCGCGCTGTTTTTTGTTTTTTTTGGCCCAGGCGATAGAAAGTCGTAAATAGTTAAAATGATAGTACGTCCTGTAAATTATTTCTTCTTCTATTTACCCAAAGAAGGGATTGGGGATTATAAAAAGTTTTTTATATTTTTTTGGGCCCTGAATGAACAGTAACCCGAGCCCCCAGTGTGCCGGGTACTGTTCAATTTACAAATCACAATCAATAAACGCAAGATTACCCGCGGAGCATGCTGGCGGGCGTTAATATTTCGCAGGCGTTGTTGGTGGAGGCAATAAATTTGTTTTTAAGTTTAAGCTTATCAAGTCTCCTCTTGCTTGGCAATCATGTTGATATATTTAATCGTGCTCATGTTCAGCCTTCTTTGATGCTCATTTTATCACGTGTCATATACTCCAGTGAACCTTGTTAGGCTCAGTTGTGGTCAAGATGAGAGTCCTTTCTTGAACATACTAATTTAGGTTAGTTTAATGCACAAAAGAAACCCACTTGTCCTTTTTTCGAACATACGGATATAGGTTAGTGTGAGATGCTCGGTTTTAGAGGATTTGTTTGTCTTCTGATGAGAGATTACTTATTTACTTTTGTCCTAATGAAATGGTCGTGGCCTGTGGGTTGGGTCACTAAAGAGGTAAATGTTGACTTTTTATTTTGATTGTCAAACTTACATCTTTATAAATTTGATCTCTGGATTCTTGACATTATTTTGCATATATTTATAGCGCTTATATCTTTATACTGGTTAAAGTTAAAGTGGTTACATTTTTGTACAAAGGCTGGATATGTTTCAACGAAGATGTAAAAAAATAGTTAGTCTGACTCTTAAAAGTCAATTGTAATAAAGAAAAGGAGTAAATAAATTATCTCTACATTCTCATGACTTGACGTTATGACTGTTCTGTTTATTCTATGTTCAAGGTGCAGTAGCTAATCCTTACTAGTTGCTCCTCAAATGCATGTCCATAGTTATGAAACATTGTCTTTTTTTTCTTATTCTCTTTTGACTTTTATTTCTCAAGCATGTTGTAGTGATCGACTATATTTGAGTATACATGGTCAACTTGTGTCAACCATATAGTAAATGTGGCCAAATGGTTTGGTTAGACGAGTTAGGTAACCAGTTTAATAGGTTAAATACGAGCTCGGGTTGAAACATGTACATTTTAAGAGTTATTAAAGTTGGTGGATCAGGTTGGATCGCAAACACACCCATGTTAGAGGATTAGTATAGATCAATGTTTTTCTCCAATCTTTAACAAGTTTATCAGACCCTGTTATACGCACGGCTTAAGTAGCATCATTTATTGATCAGATACTAGGGATCAGTTTAGTCGAATCAGAGTACACAATGCATCTTTGGTATAGCATTGTCAAACCGCAGTTACAGTATAGTTACATTTGACTAATTGACATATTTTTAGTCACTGGCCGAATGACCGCGCAATGCGGCCGCAAAAGAGGAGAAAATTCTTTTCGTTGGTTGCTATAGAGACGATAACATTGAGCAGATGCTGTAGTTTGCTGTCCAGTTTTACAACGACAAGAGTATTTCAAGATTATTAAGATTATCCATTTTGCATAAAAAATTGTACTCCTTAACCTTTTATTTCAATGTTGCACATATTAACTAAAACAATCTTCATATTTATATTTCTCATAAGGCCATAACATTAAGGGTGATGATTTGCACACTCCATAAATTGATTGATACACTCAAGCCGTTCAAAAAAAAAAAAAAGAAAGAAAGAAAGATTGATACACTCAAAAATATGTGTGTCATGACTACTATACCCTTAATATGTGCACACTTCAATAAATGATATAGGGGTATAAATGTCAAGACACACACAATTTGAGTGTGCAAATCAATAAGTGGAGTGTGCAAATCACCACTCTAACATTAATTACATGCAGTAAATTAACTCTAATCAATATTTATAAATTATGAATATCAACTTTATAACTCCCAAAAATCACAAAACCAATTCCCATTTTGCGCTAGAACCCATCGGACGCTTTTCTTTCATATTACTGTTTCTTTTGGTCTTAGAGGGTGTAATTGCAAGTTCCATTTTCATATTGCCTTGAAAACCATTTCACAAATGCAATGCCCCATTCTCATTTTCATTATCTTTTCGTTAATTTTTTGTTGGCAGGCTCTCCATTGGTTTAAAAGTAAAGGTTTCATATGTCCATCGAACTTGAAAGTTCATGAAATGATTGATTCAAATTGAAGCGGAAACCGAAAAGAACTATTGGTTGATCATGGTTCCTGAAGTTGGTGAAGTTAGCTGATGGATGGCTCTTTGATTCATGGTTAGGCTAGACATAGTTTATGCATTCCAAATGCATTTAAAGAACCATTTTGTTTTAGCAGTTTATGTATCTTATCTTTAACCTGAAACACTAATTTTTGGCAGTATGGTATGAACTTGTTAGCAACTCTATAAACACTATGATTATTGAATGCTCCCTATTTCATATTGTATTTCTCCCCTGTTTGATTTCGGGGTATATCACGTTGATTATTGAAACTAGATGCTGAAATGCTTTTTATGCTTGTTGTTTGAGTGATAAGATAGAGTATATTGATGGTGGTATTGTTGATTGTAATCAGGGACGGAATCAAGACCAAATATAACCGAGTGCATAAATAATTTTTTTGAACTGCAACACTAGAAACACATTTCGATGGACCGGGTGCATTTAAGACGCATTTAGGAAAAATCGATATTTTTTTCAAAAATTAACACTACATCGAAAAAAATCCTTAAGTGTCCTGGGCACCACTAGAACCTCTGGTTCCGTCCCTGATTGTAATTGCAGATGAGAGTTCATGGCTACATGATTTGTTGGGTAACATTACAATCTAATCATCTAGTTGATGGTCTTATATGGTCATATCAATCTTCAACATTGTGTTTTCGGGATACATGGATAATGAATATGAAAAGGGACGGATATATGGAATCGACGATGTTATCGAAATCAATGCTCCCTATATTGTGTCACTAACAATCGCAGATGGTTTGTGGTTGTCGAAGCTTTTGTTGGTTGACGTGTCTTGTTTAGTCAAAGCTCACTTAGATTACGATATGCATGGGCTTTTTGAGCCAGCATGTGAAGTATCGCACGAAGAGACACTTCAAGGATTAATACTAAGCCTTCGCCATGTCAAGGAGCTTAAAATTGGGGAGTCATGCTTAGAGGTAAAGTTTGTTTGATTTCGTCTATTTATGTATTTGTTGCTTTAGTAGTACTTTATTGATGATTCTTTAATATACTTGTTTCAATTGTACTTGATGAAAGTAACAGGTTTGAACTCAGGGGGTGTTTGGATGTACATTTTAAAAATGATTATCAGATGCTTCAACAAGATATTGGTTGATAATTTACTCTTAATAATACGTTGTCGTGTGTTTGCTTTGAGTCTTTGACCATAAACATAAAACCAAGTATTGCGATTCAAGACACAATTGTTAGTTTTGTATGTACAACCAATGTTCACTTTGACTTCGCAACAAATACTCACAGTTGTGAACATCTTGATACGAACCTATCCCATACTAGGCTCGTATCGGTTTATAAGTCCAAGTGTAAAACTCACTTAAAAAGCTAGCTTGTTGTATATTGAGATTTCTTTGAATCTAAACTCTGTTTCAAATGTACTTTGTATTCGTAAGTAACAAGCGATTTGACTCAGGGGGTGTTTGGAGTTTACATTTTTAAAATGATACTTACTCAGATGCTTCAACAGTATTGGTTGATAATTTATCTTAATACATACGTTGTCGGTAGATGTTGCTTTGAGTCTTTGACCATAAAATTAAAACAAGAATTGCAGAATTCAAGAACCACCAATTGTTAGTTTTTGTAATTTAAACCAATGTTCAACTTTGGACTCTCACGCAACAATACTCACAAGTTGTGAACATCTTCTTGATACGATCCTATTACCGCCATACTAGGCTCTGTATCGGTTTATAAGTCCAAGTGTAAAAACTCACCTTAAAAGCTTAGCTTTGTTGAGGTAGGGCGACAGCCTAGACATTATAAACCATCAAAAAACCAAAAATCCCCATACTTGACCTCGATGTGGGATCATAATACAGATCCCCACCCTTTTGAAGGCAATCACAAAACGTCCTCGTTGGTCCTACGGGCTTATGTTGTTCCAACGGTTTAGGCACCCTCTTGGGCCTAAGCCAATCTACTCCATTGGACACCACTCATGGAGCTCGTTTGCTCACGACTATGTTGGTCTACGGTTTGGGCACCCTTCTTTTTTGGGTCCAAGCCACCAATCCGAGATGTTGGAAGCCTCGAAAGGTAGGGTTAGCTCTTGATACAATTTGATACGAACCTATTTCCTATACTAGGCTTCGTATCGGTTTAATGAAAGTCAAGTGTAGAACACCACAGAAATAGCTAGCTTGGTTTTGAGGATGGGGACACCAGACATTACTAAGAAAAATAAAGACAATCCCATACTTGGCCGATGTGGGATCATAACAATACCCTACCCTTTGAAGATATAAACGTCCACTGTTGGTCACTAGGCTCTATGTTGGTCTAACGCGTTGGCTTCACACCTCTTTGGGTCAAAGCCACCACTCTCATAGGCCACCACTCCGAAGCTCGTTCGGTCACGAACTTATGTTGGTCTAAGGTTGACCCATTCTTTTTTTTGGGTCCTAAGCACCACTCCATAGGCCACCACTGCCGAGTTTTTTGATAGTGTTGGAACTACGAAAGGTTAGGGCTAGCTTCTGATTACAATTGATATCGATACTATCATTTACTAGGCATCGTATCAGGGTTATAAGTTTCATCAACGTGTAGACATCCCTCACAACAAGGCTAGCTTGTTTGACGGGAGGGGGAGGACACATTAGACATTTATAAAACATCAACAATACCAATATCTTGGCGATGTGGGAGATCATTAAAGATCAATTTTACCTTCTCAATACTATTGATAGAAACCAACGTCCTCGTTTGGTCATCGGTTGGCACCCCTCTTTGCCCAAGACCACCTACTCCGGCTCGTTAGGTCACAGTCTATGTTGGTTCTCACGGTTGGCACACTCTATTTTTTTGGGTCAAGACACCACTCACATCAGGCCAACAACTAGAAGTGTTTGGAATCTCGAAAAGGTCAGGGCTTTAGCTACTGATACACAAATTGATAAGAAACCTAATACACTATTACTTAGGATCCGTTTCGGTTCTATAAGTCCATGGTGTAGAATACTCACTCAAAAAGCTAGCCTGTTTGCAGTAGAACTCACTCAAAAAGCTAGCTTGTTTGAGGAGGGGACACCTAGACATTATAAACCATCAACCAATCCCATACTTGGCCCATGTGGGATCATAACACATCTCAATCCAGGCATGTACATTGCAAAAGAAACTATATATGAACCCCGTAAGCAACTTCGTTTGCTTTTTTGTTGTTAATCTTTGTTTTAGATTTTTCCTTAATTGGGTGCTTATAGCTTATAGTGGGGTTTAAACGTCTTTTTCTTTTCTCGGGTGTCCTTTTTTCCACATAAGGGGTGTGATTGCACATTCTATTTTGAGTCTGCCCTGATCATTACTAATTTATACAGGCATGTCACTCTTGTGATTTTTTCTCTTTGCATCGCTATTATCATGCCCATAGGTTTTATCTCGTTTGGAAGCTAAAGGTTTCGTTTTCCCATCGAACTTGAAGGTTGTTGATGCTACTTCACCTTTATCAAATGATACTCATAGTGATACAATAGAGCTAGCGGATGCGTCTCATAGTGATTCAAGTGAAAGTGGAGATTCAGAGGGAATTGTGGAACAAGTCTTAGGCACCTGTTGCGCGCATAATTGTGGACAGGGTAGAAAGTTAGCGGGTGGTGCATCAACTACATGCTCCCAATCACAAGAGTCAATGTATACCCAAAACCAAGTTGATGCAATGTTTGAGGCTCAAAATAAAATGATCGCGGCTCAACATAGAATGATCCAGGTTCAAAGCTTACAGTTCTCAACTCTTGTTAGGGCCTTAATTAAATCAGGTTTTCCTGTTCCCGATTCAATCGTTCATGGGAACGTGCATGAGGGAAATGAGGAAAAGGATGGAGAAGACGAGAATGATAAGTAGGGATGTGTCTTGTTTTTTAACTATGAAATGACGATTAGTATTTATATGTTTCATTTGGAACTATGACTTTATGTGTTTCTGTTTTAATGATGAAATGACTATTGGTATGTTTTCGAATAATCGTATGTAAAAAGTTGTGGTTGATTTTGCAAGTATTCTGGAAAAGCTAGGAAAATGGGCAGATTTCGGTTGAATGATATTGACTCTTAGCGACGACATAGTGGTCGCCAAGATAACTAATATTTTTTTTAAATACTTTTGACGAATTCTTAAATAATTTATTTTCTATTTTTTATGAGAAACTGGCAAAGAGTAAACAGGTAGAGCTGTAATCGCAATACGTTTTTCACGTCGTCGCAAAAAAGTTTCAATCACGAGCTGCAATTCTCCCATTTTGTATAATAGGGACGGAATAATCTGATAAAGTGTTATGCAATGGAAACCATAATGAATGAAGAAGCCAACACAGATATTATTAGTCAATGTGAACCCGTTGAGGTCAAACGGCTCCTCAGAAACAGGAGTTCAACCCGATGTCAACTCTCTGATACGAACTCTACACCACAAATTTCTTCTGATAAGCGAAAAAAGGTTAAATTTATTTGATGCCTTTTTATCTTTAATCCTATGTTCGGCATTAACATCCAAAAAGACTGCATTTTTACGAGCTTTGGTGTTCATATATTTTTGGGCAGGACCGGTCTTCTAAAAGTAGCCCGAAAGATGATCAAAGTGTTGAATCCCCAGGAAGCCCTCGAAATCAAAAGTATGAAGTCACGGTTACATTATATAGATATGAATTAATATAATATTGCATTTTATATACTCCGTAATATTTTAAGTTGATGCAGATAACAGCTAGATGGGATCCATCGGAAGCATGTAGGCCTGATGTAGAGGATGCTCCAGTATTTTATCCAACTGCTGAGGTAATGAAAAACTTACATTTTTATATCACAATTCTCAATTTTTAATAGGAAGTTATTATAACCGTTTTTTAATATTTTTTTAGGAGTTTGAAGATACAATTGGTTATCTATCAGAAATACGACCCATGGCAGAATCGTATGGTATATGCTGAATTGTACCTCCTAATACATGGAAACCGCCTTGCCCTTTAAAGGAAAAAAGATTTTGGCAAGAAGCTAAATTTTCTACAAGAATTCAGCAAGTTGATTTGCTACAGAATAGAGAGCCAATGAAGAAAAAACGTAGAAAAACGTCTAGAAAGTTTGGAGCAAGAAGAACAAATTCAGACTCCAATGCGTCTTCTGATAGTGATGACAAATTCGGGTTTCGTTCTGGATCAGACTTCACATTTGAGGAGTTTCAAGATTTTGCTAAAAGTTTCAAGAAACATTATCTTGGGATAAACGATGAAAACCCAAAAACAGAAGATTGGAGGCCCACGATTGAAGAAATTGACGGTAAATATTGGAGGATCATTGAACAGCCAACAGATGAGGTTGAGGTTTAGTATGGAGCGGATTTAGAAACTGGCGTTTTTGAGAGAGGGTTCCCGAAAATCACATCCGTTGAAAATAAGGAACTAAGTAATAAATATGTGCATTCGGGTTGGAATCTGAATAACTTCCCGCGCCTACCAGGGTCTGTGTTATCTTTTGAAGTATGTGATATTTCGGGAGTGTTAGTCCCATGGTTATATGTTGGCATGTGATTCTCATCATTTAGTTATGAGTGTGATCCCTGACTTGCGTTTTTGTTGAAGATCATCATCTTTATTCAGTAAACTATATGCACTGGGGTGACCCGAAAATATGGTATGGGGTACCGGGAAGCCACGCGACTGCTTTAGAGGATACAATGAGGAAGCATCTACCTGATTTGTTTGAAGAACAACCAGATTTACTTCATCAACTTGTAAGCCCCGAATTCATTAGCTAAAGTCTTTACGGGTCATTTATCATATATATTATTGATTTATACAATTTTACGCATGTTCTGATAGGTTACTCAGCTGTCTCCTAAAGTTCTGAAGTCTGAAGGTGTACCAGTTTATCGTGCTGCTCAGCATTCTGGGGAGTTTATTGTTACGTTTCCAAGGGCATACCATGCAGGGTTCAGTTGTGGATTTAACTGTGCAGAGGCTGTCATTGTGGCACCCGTTGATTGGCTACAACACGGGCACGGTGCAGTGGAGCTCTACAGTGACCAACGACGCAAGACGTCTTTATCTCATGACAAGTTACTACTAGCATCAGCTCGGGAAGCTGTCAAGGCTCTTTGGGAACTTTCGACTTCGAATGAAGAAAGTCCCGAGAGTTTAAGATGGAAAAGTGTTTGTGGGAAGGATGGAATACTTACCAATGCTATTAAGGTAGTTCGATTGCCTTTATGTAGACGTGACAAAACGGGTGGGTTTGGTAACTGGTGAAAACAAGTTTGGGCAAAAGATGTAATTTTGGGACGGGTGGGATCAGGTTGACTTACAATACTTTTATCTAGAAATTTGTTTGTTGTACAAATGAATTATGTGTCTGTTTGACCCATCTCTTTTCAAAGTGAAAACTCGAGCCGATCCATATCAGCTAATCTTTTTTTCGATGCAAAATTTTCAGGCGAGAGTAGGGATGGAGCGAAGAGGATTGAGCAACTTCAAACCGGTTTTCAGTTTCAAAAGATGGAAGAAGATTTTGATGCAACAAATGAGAAAGAATGCGTTCTGTGTTTCTATGACCTACACATGTCTGCAGCCACCTGCAAATGCTCTTCTGATCGCTTCACGTGTCTAAAACATGCAAATGATTTATGCTCTTGTGAACCAGACCAACGCTCTGTCTATCTCCGCTACACCTTTGATGAATTAACCATATTGGTTGATTCACTCGAGGGCGATAAAGTTTCTTTGCATAAATGCGCAACAAGAATTCCTGTAAAAGATCGAGATAAGTTTTCTTATAAGCAAGTTAATGGCGGCCACGCGTATACAATAAAAGAAGCTGTCCATCCAAAGAAAGAACCTCATTTACAAAAAGGGTATAATAACGCACTCTTTGAACTTCTAAATATTGGATCTGTAGCCTTTGGGAAACTATGGTGCAATAAGAAGGTGATATTTCCAAAGGGGTACCGAAGCCGAGTGAAATTCCATAGTTTTTTGAACCCTGCATTAGTGAGGAGCTACATAGTGGAAATCCATGATGCTGGACTCATTGGTCCTATATTTAAGGTACAGCTTTTGACGTCTTTTGTTACTATTTTCAGTTTAAGATATACCTGCCACTTAACTTTGCGGTTTGTTTCATGTAATTCAGGTTTTCTTAGAAGAGTATCCTAGTGAGAGCTTTATGGATGTCTCGGCAGATAAGTGCTGGGAATTGGTGTTGCAGAGACTAAATCAACAAATTGTCAACGACTGCAAGTTGGACTTAGAGCCAATAAAGAGAGTAGACGGGCTTGAAATGTGTGGGTTATCTTATCCTGCCATTGTACAGGTTTACAAAAACAAAAATTGTAGTAATTATTTCATTTATCATTCAATATTTAAAATTGGTATTTATAACAGGCGATTGAGGATCTTGATCCGGAGCATAGGTGTTTGGAGTACTGGAGCAACAAAGTCAACCATAACGAAAGGGTCGAAATATTGTATTCGGAAAGTGAACTATACACGATTCAATAATTTATCCGGCAATCTATGATTATCAAGACCCGAACTCCAACATATGGTAGAAACTGAAACTATAGGATTTTTTTTTTTTATGGAATAATTGCTAACATACATCTTTTCGTTCTTTTCATTTGTTTCATTTCTTATAGCAAATAGAAATAAAGGTAAATAAATTTTGAAAGTCTTTTTCATGGATTCTGAGAAGTACGTATCAGTTTTGTTTCATTGTTTTCTTTGGTTCCCAGTCCATTGCAGTCATGTCTTATGTACGCATGCATTAGCCTATGAACTTACGCTTGCATTTTCTGCAACAGTAAGAGTCACGAATTCAATACGAGACAAAATTGTTCTATATCTATGGCTTGCCCAAATTTTACACATACACGTTCTTACAATAACGTCTACTTCTTGTTGGTTCTGGATCTTAATTGGGCTGTTGGCTTAGGTTGATGGATCTTGTTTATTACTAGCAATACTTAAGTGCAGCAGCATAACCTCTGCCAAGTCCTCTTCTACGCAGCATTGTTGACATTCTGCCAATAGCCCCCTTGACATTTATCCCCAGTGATGCTAACTCATTCGGAATGTGTTCATGATCAGAAACCACGTCAGGGTAGGCGGGTTGGGTTCATGGATCTTAATTGCGAACACCAGTGCAGAAATGCATAACCTCACCCAAATCCTTTACCAACTCCCGTTCCGCCTCTAGTCAGCCCCACCAATGCTGACCCATAAACAAGTTGATCAAATATATTCATTCTTGAATTGCCATCTACGGTTTGATGCACAGCCCATGCTTTTTCTCTCATGGATCTTAATTGCAAACACCAGTGCAGAAATGCATAACCTCACCCAAATCCTTTACCAACTCCCGTTCCGCCTCTAGTCAGCCCCACCAATGCTGACCCATAAACAAGTTGATCAAATATATTCATTCTTGAATTGCCATCTACGGTTTGATGCACAGCCCATGCTTTTTCTCTCAGGAAGAAGACTGCATACATACTTGTATCGTCTGACAAACATAAAGTCCATTCCCCTCTTTTAATAAGCTTGACATACATCAATTTAATTATCATCAGAGGTTGATATAAAGGTATTGCTGCGATGAGTCAAAACACAAAGAATTTGCATCATCAAACCTACCGACGTAACATAACAAATTGATGGCAGACTGAATGATGGGTGCGGTGCGGGAACAATAAAATATACCATGAGAGAAAGGGCATGGATTGAAGAGAATGAAATCTAGGACACATGATAGACGGTCTAGGCTGTGAGTAATGGCAAGGGTGCGGACCATCCATGCATTCACAAGTTGAGTGGTCATGGCGGAAGGAGTCAAGGTTGGCGGAAGATATGGATCCTTGGAGGTCAAAATTTAGCAACCGGCTGATATGATCAGATACACAAAACCAACCTCATTAGCGAAGCTATAACTTTACCAAAATAAAAATAAAAATGTGAGACTCTGATATATCTCTTATTTTAAGTGCTTATCTTATTATCGACTTGCTTTTTTAGCAGATAAGCAATTTTGAGTCTTTTGGGTTAAAGACCGGTTATATGCTTATTTAAGAGTAAATAAGGACTAAATTAAAAGGTACTGCAGGTATTAACCTGCTAAATTTTAAGGCAATAAGCAGTTCAAAATAAGCAATTCGAAAGACTCCTTTATTGGCGTGTGTTTAAGTTTGTGGCCGGTGATCCCACATTGGCTAAAGAGAAGAATTTTAACTAGTTGATATACCATTGCATACAACTTACTATACGAGTTCTGGTTGATGTTATGTCCTCAACTTGAGACTGAAACCTTAACTTTATATCAGTGAGAGTGGGAGTGATCTGAAACAGATAGAACTCGGGTGTTTGGGATTTTGCTTATTCAAGCTGCTTGGTATATGACTAAAATACCCCCGTTTTACGAGGGTATTACAATATATGGATAAAATATTTGACAACTTGATAACACTGGGCGTCACATTAACTTTAACACTTAACACACTAAAATACCCTCACAATCATAACACCATCTTGTTATATTAACACACTAAAATACCCTCACAATCATAACACCATCTTGTTATATGAATTGTGTTTGATGTTATGTCGTTGCTGTTATGTCCTCAACTTGAGACTGAAACCTTAACTTTATATCAGTGAGAGTGGGAGTGAGCTTGAACAGATAGAACTCAGGTGTTTGGGATTTTGCTTATTCAAGGTGCTTGGTATATGACTAAAATACCCCCGTTTTACGGGGGTATTACAATCTATGGATAAAATATTTGACAACTTGATAACACTGGGCGT